>JAJPWW010000343.1:0-107065 GCA_028673005.1 Tanypteryx hageni | reverse complement strand
ACAGTGTCAGCGTCAAACAGTAACCGTGTCACATCAAACTGCCGAATTAAAATCCTTGTTTCAAAATCAATTAGTAATAGAACCACGAATTGTTGGCAATAAATTAATTTTGAACGGCTACATTTATTATCGGTACAAGTCGACTTCGGGTGGCAAAACATACTGGGAGTGTTCACGATTAAAAAAAAATAAAGATTGTATAGCGCAAGCAATCACTGTTCAAGTTGGACCCGATATTGATGTCACAAAATACGTAGAACGCAACCATCCACCAAACCGTGAAGAGGCAGAAGCAGAGGTGATAAAACATAATTTGAAAAGGGCTGCTGAAGAGCACCTCGAACATCCACCTGCCCAAATTTTGTGTACTGAATTGCAATCAGTTCCATCTGGATGTGACAGACTCTTTTCAACTGCTTAGAGATGAAATGGTTGATGAATTATTACCGGTTATGGATTATTTTGACGAATATTATGTTACAAGCCATGCAGGCAGAGGAAGAAGTTTAGAAGTGTAGTATATAAATTCGGAAATAAAAGTTTTTGGAAAATTCCATTCGGAATTTCAATTTGCAGAAAACTTGTGTACGGAAAATCAAACATTCGGAAAATTGGATTCGGAAAAATGACCTGTAATCGGGGCAACACTTGGGTTAGGTTGGGGCAAAGGGGCAATGTTTGGGTTGGACTATGGTTCAAAGGGGCAACACTTGGATTAGGTTGTGGCAAGGGGCTATGCTTGAGTAGGACTAGGGGTCACAGGGGCAAAGCTTGTATTAGGTTGGGGCAATGTTTGGGTTGGACTATGGTGCAAAGGGGCAACACTTGGATTAGGTTCTTTAGAGAACATTGTAGCAAAGGAAACTTTAGAGAAGAGTACGGGTGAAATGCATGGACAAGATGCTATAATATTGAATCATTTGAATTTAATGTCTATGGTGTAAATTTAATTAATCAAAAATATCATAGCAATATGGGTCATTATACCAAAGTTTTAACTCATGATATGAAGATATTTGTGTTAAGAAATGGATTGTGCAGACCTATAATTTCATTTCCAAAATATAATAAAAAAGGTCATTTTTGGAATCTTGCTACAAAACAATCAACAAATCTGGCCTTCAAATTGATAGGTTATGGCCATAGGCAGATCTAGGAATAGGCTAAACTAGGAACCAAAGAAAATGGGGTTCTTTAAATTGCATAAATCATTAAAATAATTTGGAATGTTTGAATATACCATTGAAATTCCTCAATATAAATCAATGATCTTATTCAAAATGCATGAAATATATCCCACTACTTAAGCTAATGAATCATAATTGATTACAATTGAGTATGAGTGAATACCTATGACACAAAGCGTTAGTTGGGATACTAGTCTTTGGTTAGTAGAATGCTGCTACCACGCCGGTGTGGCACACTCATCACTATCAGATTTGGACAGTGTACAGGTATACCTTGCAATATGCTGTTTCACAATGTGCTTTTTTTGGTTTTATGCTCATTTCACTTTCTGACTCGAGCTCTCAATATACTTGCTTGATTTGGATATATGCTCTTACAAAACCCAGAAAACGAAGAGCCTTTCTCTGCCCATTCAAAAGGTCTCAATGCGAGCAATGAAACATTTGTTTCATTATACACTAACTACATTTAACCCTTCAGTAGTCATGCTGTTTTTTATTCTGCCTATGGTTACTTCATTACCCAAAATTTTTTTATTGTAAAATTTAATATTTTGTTGAAGTTATATGCTGAGCTGTCTCCTACATTATCTCGGAATGAAAAAAAAGACATTGGTATTAAAATCTTTATTTGCATTCAGATAGAAATTTGATAATTGCAGCATGAAGGAATAAGGGATCATATCAAAATGGTTTATGAAAATTTTTTATTAAAACATAATAACAACACAAAAACTAAGTAAAAGGCAAAAAATATTATCTTTAGAAATGCAAAAATAATGTACTATGTATTAAAGGAACTTGGTTTCATTTGAGTAACCTTTCTTGTGAGCTAAATTGAAGCTGTTTCACACAGATTGCCTTTTCTTTTTTCAAGGTACTGTACATTATGAAATATTACTAAAAATGAAAACAAATGAAAATTAACTAATTAGCTGTAACCAACTGACTACTCAAGGCCCTGGAAGGGGAGATGCGAACCAGCACTCTACTTGAAGTTATAGATAGGGTCAACATGCTACAGCACTAGTAGTAAACAATACAACTAATTAGATTCCTGGGGTATTCAAATGCCCCGTGCGAGATCATATACTCTTGTTTTATTGCTCATACTGAACAAAAGTAATAAATCAAAACTGTAACGTGAGTAGTCGCATGGAGTATTTGTAAGCCCAAGTCTACTTTCAACCTTTGTCACAGCTAAACTGATTGTCTCACAATGTTGCCAAGTGGTTAGGATGTGACCATAGAGTGTCCTTGAAAGATATAGAAAGGCACAGCAAGCTACTGCGATCTAGTATGAAATGCCGGAACTAATTATAAGTGTGGGGTATTTAAATACCCCATGCGACCACTCCCAGGTTAACGTGTTATCATATTCATTTCATGTGTATACAATATAGCACCAGAGAAATAATGTAATTGATGAGTTTTTTTTTATGTACAAGGTAGTGATTCAGCAGACTAGTCAGCTTTCAGTCCGAGCTCATGGTGGTAACACATTGAATTTGTGCTCAAGTTTTTACCATAATAAGTTAGAAATGTCACAAGCAAAAAAATTAAAGCAATGTTTTTATCTTAATTAATTAATTAATTTTCTCTAGCTCCATCAACTGTGAGACCTATTTACAGAACTGCTGGAAAAATTAAAGAGTGCTCAGGGGGCTACTTCTTTAATATCAACTGTGCTAGGTAGGCATAATCAAAGTGAAACACTGGTATAAATGGAGTATTTGCTTAACATATGGATCGAAGAACAAAATATTACACCCGGTTCGTACGTTTGGCGGAGGATGTCAGCACAGAGTATTTTGCATTTTATATTATAGAGACATTGCCTAAAAATTATGTAAAGTAATTAACTGTCACTATGATATATTGAAATAATTGATCTAATGGTAAAATGTTTAAGTTCTTATATGCAGTATATGTTCTATCTGTTGTATTATAATTTGTTTTTTTATTCTTACTATCTTCATCCACCATTATTATTATCTTATTTTGAGTAGCAATCAGGAATTTCTTATTAGTTTTATTGGCATTTTCCCAAATGGTTATACCATATCTTATTACTGATTCAACTAAGGAAAGGTATATTCTCTTCTTAGCATTTGTTGAAACTATATTTTTTATATAATAAAATTGGTAAGTTATTTTTCTTAAACAGTTATTTAGTTTATTTATATGAACATCAAATCTATAATTTTCATCAATGATAATAATAATTTATATTGTTTTACTTGTTCTAAATATTTACAATTTCAACAAATATCTGAGAAATTATTGTGAACACATTTATGTTCATGAAGTCTACAATTTATAATTTTTCTCTTTGGAGCCATGTTTGTTATATGCATAGTTTTTGACTTGCTAATATTAATTATCATGTCATTGTACTAGAGTACTGTCCATATAATAACATTCAAGTCTTTCTGCATGTTTGTTTTAGCTATCTCAAAATCTCTATGTACAGATATAAGTACAGCATCATCTGCATATAATATCACTTTACTATTTTCCATGCAGTTAAATATGCTTTTTATATAAATTGTGAAAAGTGTAGGTCACAATACAGAACCTTGTGGCACTCCCATTTCAACTCTTTTTTCTCCACTTAAAGAATCATTTAGTCTAACTCTCATGGTTCTGTTTTTTAAGTAGCTGCTAAACCAATCAAGAGTTATACCCCTGCTGTAGCTTATTGATCATAATGTTAAAATTAACCTTTATCGTCTGTGCGGCCCGTATATGGACCATTTAATGTATTCGTCATAACCCTGTTGGTCCGCATGCATTTCACTCATCACTTTTGCCCAACTAACTTCACTCCCATTGCAAGAATACGTGTGATATTTTTGATCTTGCTTTGGGATGCCTGCCACTTCATGATATTTACGACAGAGCACTTCTCTTGTTTTGGTTTTCTCAGTGGCCTGTTTCCTAACCAGGCCTACATCACCACATGCATATATGGTCCTCTTGGAATCCTATCTCTACTGTAAACAGTTTGGCTCTGGAGATTATTCTCCTCTCCACTCAGCATCTTTTCATTTACATTACAAACAAAGAGGCCTTTGAAAACTTCGAAGAGTGCATAATGCATCCAGTTTTGAGTCATCAGCCATTCGGTAAGCATTCTCCTTGCTCTTTCTTAGACCTTATTTTCAGTAGTTATTTTGTGAATTTTTGCTTTTTCATTTCAAAAGATTATATAATGGATAAAAATTCCACGGAAAGAGAAATTGAAACATTATTGGAAAGTGATTCTGAAGCCGAGTTAGAGATGGCAAAATTGAGTAAGAGTGATGAAGAATACAAAGGCAGTGAACCCTCCGTTCGTGCTTGCAGCAGTAACTGGACCAGACAATCCCGCCGCAGCTTGTGTTCTGTTTTGCCTTTCATTGGTGGACCTAGTGGATTTAGAAATAAGGAGTATCCTCATATAACTAAGGATTCTTCACCTGCCATGATATTTCTTCTGTTTTTCATGGAAATTTTCCAACTGCTCATGGAGGAGACCAACAGGTATTATAGCCAATATTTGGACTCATTATCTAATGACAAAGGACCTTCACCCCAAGCTGATGTGACTGTGGAAGAAATGTACTCTTTTCTGGCAGTAATAATACAAATGGGACATGATCAACAAGACAGATTAAAAGATTACTGGTCGACACTCAAACAATTTAATATCCCATTTTATAGAAAAATAATGGCACGCGACAGATTCTTTCATATACTCCAGTTTCTACATTTTAGTGATAATAGTAATCATCCTGACAAGAATGACGAGGACTATGACAGACTGGAAAATAAGATCTCTTTTTGAGAAACTCAATGATATTTATGCAAAATTTTATAGCTCAGCTGAAAATTTGGCTGTTGATGATGTCATTGTACTTTTCAAAGGAAAGGTTATTTTCAAACAGTACATCCCAAAAAAACACAAACGTTTTGGAATAAAAATATATAAACTTTGTGACTCGACTGGCTATACTTACGATATGAAAGTTTACTTGGGAAAAGACAAAAAAATGGAACTGCAACAATGACAGTTATGCATGGGACAGTCAAGGGTCTCACTAGGAGAGTGAATGGATTTGGACATAAACTGTACATGGACAATTTTTTTCCTCTCCTGACTTATATGGCAATTTACGCACAAATAATATATTCTGCTGTGGGACTGCTAGACATAATCGTAAAGGGATGCCAAAGGGTTTCGATGGAAAGACAGTAAAATTAAAACGGGGTGACATAGGTGTTCGAGTTAGGGGTGACTTGTCAGCAATAGCATGGAAAGACAAACAAGATGTACATGTACTTACGAATATACACAATCCACCAGCAGAAGAAAATTTCTGTGACGAATATGGGAACTCCGTGAAGCCTTCAATTGTGCAGGCCTATAATCACAATATGGGTTACATGGACAAGGGGGATAGAATGGCTTATAGCTATTCAATTATCCGCAGGACGTGGAAATGGACAAAAAAGTTATTTTTCCATTTGATGGATATAACAATTTTGAACAGTTTTATTATTTCTAAATCCTTAAGTAGACAATTATCCCACGGGGATTTTCGACTCACTCTTGTGCGTGATCTTTTAGAAGAGAGTTGTAGAGAGCGTACTTCCACTTCATCTATAAGAGGCGGACCTAATCCTCCTACAATCAATGTCACAATACTTGAAATTAGACATTTAGAACATTGGCCTGTAAAAAAAATAAACTGTGGTGTCGTGTATGCTCAGCGATAAAGAAAATAAGTCTCATCTATTTTCGCTGCTCGAAATGTGATGTGTCGCCCTGTGTTTTTGCATATACCTTTGAAAGCGGAACCTGTAACACATTCCAAATTTGGAAGAATCATCCTTAATGTAAGTATAATAAAATATATTTTATATTGCTTAGAATTTGTTAATATATTCTTTCCTACTGTTCTGTGGAATGTAATACTAAAAGAATTTTATTTATTTTTTCAGTTTTCGTTAAAAACTACATCACAAAAAGTATTTTTTGCTTTGAGATTATATTTACTTTCAATAAAAAAAGATTTTAAAATTAAAATGCAATTTATTTGAATACTTGATCACTTTTAGTTCTAAAGAAATTTAATTTTTGATATGATGGTGTGATTTCTGTGAACACAGGACATTTAAATGCCCGGCCAAGTGGAGATACATTTGGGATTTAATACAGTACTTCAAAGGTTAATCAGGTCAAAAGTCTTTTTAAATTCAATGAAGGTGACTATTATTTGATTATTTTTATCCAAGTTTTGATTTATTATTTCCAAGAAATGTTCCAAATCCTCTTGTTCCTCTGTTTTTTTTTGGAAACCAAATTGCTTAGTAGAAATTATTGTTTTTTTATATGAAGTCTATTAAATTTTTAGCTACAAATCTTTCCATTATTTTGCTAATAGATGGTAGTATAGAGATTGGTCTATAGTAATTTAAATCACTAAATTTTCCTCCTTTATGAATGGGTTTTATAATAACAGCTTTTAAATTCTCTGGGACTGTGCAATATTGAATGCTGTTGTTTATTATTCTTGTTATTATAGGGATCTTAACTTTGTTCTCTTTAATGTCTTTAATTCTAATGTTATCTATGCCTGCTGCTTTATTACTTAGGTCACTGACTATTTTGGTTATTGTATTTTCCATAGTCTCAGGTATATAAATACTACTTTGCTTGGAAAGATGGTTGATCCTGCTTAGTTTCAAATTACAATTCAGTTTCAGATTTGTTATTAGGGTGGTAAATTGTTCAGCAAGTTTATCTACTAAGTAATTGACTTTAAAGCAATGGTTATATTTAATTATAAAGTTATCTGAATTTGCAGATTTGCATTTATCCATTATTTTGTTAATTTCTTGCCAAAATGTATTTATATCTTTGTTTATATTAGAGAATCTGGACTTAAAATAATTGTTTTTTGCTTTTTTAAGTTCTGATTGTACTCTATTCCTTATACATTTATACTGATCTTTATGTCATGTTAGGTGGATTGCTTTTCCACTTTCTGTAATATTTATCTCTTGTAATGATAATAATAAGTAATAATAAATAATAATAATCTCTAGTAATAATAATAATAATTTTTTTCATGAAAAATACAATAATTTACATTATTTCAAAAATGAAATAATAAAATTTCATACTATTATCAAAAATAAAATTTCATAGCTACAATAATTTTACAATCATTGGGTACCCTGGGGGAGTGAGATTGGTGGGTGGCCAATGGGGACCCTACTGAAGGAGCTGGTTACCGCAACCTTGGCATTTTCCCATGTGCCTCCTGCTCTCTCTCACTCCCAATGATGTACTCATCCAGGTCCTGCAGAGCTCATTCAGCTTTTCTGCAGGTGCCTACATACTTCAATTCTGACAGTTAACAATTTAACAATTAAATATTTGTCTTCATCATATTCACCAAAGGTCAGCACATTTTCATAATAATATTGTTATAACTACTACAATAAAAGAATCATTTCGTCTCAATATTTAGTATATAATTATAATATTATTATCATTACAGCATTTTAGCTCATCAGTACATCATAGTTATATTAATAAAATTTTCCATAACATCACATCATAACATTCATGAGCACATCTTGTAACAACACTTTAACCCACTCTGTTCTGTTATTATTGACATCTCATTATAATCAACCCATCACTTCACCTCATAACTTATTTCATTGTTATAATTTATTTAAATAATAATGTGTACAAAGTATAATTATGTGCAAAGTAAAGCAATAAGTACAAATTACAAGGTATAGGCAAGTGACAGCTATACTGAGTGAGAGGGTTCCCCAATATAAGAACCACAACATCTGCATACAGAGAAATTGTATATATTTATCTGTATCAAAATATCTTTAACATAAATCAAAATAAATGTTGGTCCATTTTATTCTAAGGTATTATTATAAATATGTATGGAGTAACCATTTCTTAATTTTTAGCTTCACTTCTGATATATTCTTCAGTGTTTTAAGCTCCAATGGCAATTTATTTAAGATTGTAGGTACAATAATATTTAGTTGGTTTTTACCTTTCTGATTATTGTACCTAGGAATTTCATATTGATTCCTATTTCAATTTCTCATTCCATAATACTGTGGTCTTGTTACCTTGTGTTTGTTATTGAAATAATTATCCAATATTATAACAAATAGTCATTGCAATGGTAACATTCTCGTAATGAGTGATAAAAACGCCAGTATTTACGCAAAATTCGAAGAAATACGATCGATAAGCAAAATTCGGAGATAGAAATTGGATCGCCATTCTGGAAAGTCAAAAATACCGCGAAGGAAGTGGGGAAGATTTTCCCCGTGACGTCACGACGTAGTTCCACTTTACCCTGATTGGCAGACTGGAGCGCTCTAAAAGGAAAACTTCGGCTAAGATTTTTAGCATTGAGTTACTGGCCTTTCCGTTAGGGGACTAGTCTCTGGGTTTACCCATTTGGGTCCACAGAAATTGTACGCGTTTTGGGCGTGAGTGAATCAAATTTGCGTACCATTAGCAAAAATAAAGACAAAATAATAGAAGTAGGACATAGGGTTACCATATTTTTAATCTCACACCCTGGACAACAGAACACAAAAATCCGGACAAAATCCGGTATTTAAAATTTAACCCTTTAAACTCAAAAAATTGCATTGTCGTGTTAAAATCCCGCTCAGATGTCCCTGGACACCATAAAAAAGATGATGTGTCCGGGAAAATCCAGATTACTGGTAATCCTAACAGGACAGTGTAATTCCTTTAACCGCAACAAAACTCACTCGGCAAAGAAGCAGTTTAGTGATGAAGACGGAATTGCTGTTGTCAGTTTGGGCGGGGGATATGAATCAATGGCGTATGCCACTAAGTCAGATTATAATCGATGTGAAGGCGTAAAGTTTATTCGCCAGACTACACGAGCAGCATTTTTATTTATGAGAGCACATTTTCGTAATTTTTATTCATCATTTTTATTACTTAATTCTACTAAAATGGTAATATCCCTTAAAGGTTTAATAAAATCGTTGTAAATGACGCGACAAAAATACCTATCCGTATACAATGCATGTATTTCACACACTGGTATTACTATATGTTAAACCTCACATACAGAATGGCATTAAAAATGTCCTATGGAAGAAACGCGTAATCTTAGCATAGTTATGTGTGATGTGACTTGTTACAACTTATCAATTAATTTAATGATAATTATGTACCTACTCTTAAAAATGAAATATAGTTTTCATTATCGACATTATTTTGCTATTCGGAACTAAATTCCATGAGCCAAGAGTAGATTCATTTTTCAATAATTTACTCATTGAAAAAAAGAAGGAACTTTGTCACTTCCACAAATTTATTTGGCAAAACCGGTTTCACTACGATCGTAGCATCATCAAGGGACAAATTATAAAAATCGTTCCATATATATAGGGAAAAAAGGGGAGGAAGGGATACAGGAGGGGTTACACAGAAAACGAAAGGAAGGTAATTAAAGAAACGGTTAGGAAAAGGAAGGCGGAAGCAAAATAAAGTTACAAAATCTTACAAATATTACACAAACTTGGCAAAATAGAGGAGAATGATTGTGGAAAAGGTATTCATTTAAGAGAAGCGAGTCTTCATAAATAATTATCTCTAGCTGTTCAAGAGCATCCAGTTTTCGACCTTTAATTTCAAAGTGGAGGAATTTAGGGTTGAAGGAACTGTGATAATAGAGGTTTAAAAGATATTTAGCAAATTGAGAATCCAAATTATTTCAACGGAAGTATATCGCTTATGCTCTTGTCAAAACTCCTCCCCGTTTGGCCGATGTTGACCGCCCTGCAAACATCACAAGCAAGTTTATATACACCACATCTTAATGACAACTGTATCGGGTCGTTAGCATTAAGGAATAATTTGGAAAAGGTTACGGGGGGGTAGAAAGCATGTTTAAGTTTAGGAAAAAGGTTGGACAATTTTTAAGAAAGGTTTCCTAAAAATGGGAGTCTGCGCTAACTAAGAGGTTTGGAGGCGAGATTAAGCGGAAAAGAAACGATTTTTTGGGAGGCAGAAAATAAACGTTTTTTAGAGATAACTTTATCGATTAAACCGGTTTTGTAGCCATTATTGATAGCGATCTGTTTGATGGTGTTAAGTTTTAAAAGGAAATTGGGTTTAGAAGGCGGTGAAGCATAGGATGAAAAGCAGCGTGTTTGTGAGAAAAATGATGGGAAGAGTGATTGGGAATGACCTGATCTGTGTTAGTCGGTTTACGCATAATTGCAATGGTAGGTGTGTTGTTCAGCAGAGACAAAATGAGATCTAAAAAGTTAAGCAAACAATTGGTTTCAGATTCAAGCGCAAAAGAAATGTAAGGGTGGAGGGAATTTAAAAGGCTTAAAAAATCAGAAATTTGGTCATCTCTACCACTCCAGAGACACAAAATGTCATCCACATACCTACCCCAAATTCGGAATAAGTTAATAAAGGATGGCCAGAATTAAAAATGTTAACTTTTAAATTGTTGAGAAAAAGGTCGGCAAGGAGAGGGGAAAGAGGAGACCCCATCTCGAGACATTCCGTTTGCTTATAAAAATTATTTTCAAAAAGAAAAACGTTTTGCTCAGAATACGCTTCAAGTAAGTTACAAAAATCAGTTATCAAAAATTGATTGACACCTGCTTTGGAAAGTATGTCTACAACCAAAACCACGGCTTCTTTAACGAGAACAAAAGAAAAAAGATTACAAACATCAAAAGAGACAAATTTTGAATTGTTCCCTATATATATGGAGCGATTTTTATAATTTATCACCTGATGATGCTAAGATCGTAGTGAAACCGGTCATGCCAAATAAATTTGTGGAAGTGACTAAGTTCTTTCTTTTTTTAGATTCATTTTGTTTAAGAATCCATTCCAAATTAGATGATATTGCGATGCTTTGTTTTCCATACAAAGTGAAGTAAATGTGAAAGCGATCTTCACTCTCGCTATGGAATTGACTGTTGTAATTCAATGACAATGGATAAGTAATTAGTTTAATTAATAGCATTGTTGCCGAACGCTTCTGAGAATTATTCTACACAGAACGTCAGTGCTTTAACGGATCCTTAAGCAAGAAGAGTTTGAGCATTAATATGGTGAGTTTAGAACATTTATTTGGATTTTTTAAAATTTAAACTTTAATATCTTAAACATTGTTTTCCTGATATGTGATGTGTATTACAGTACTTATGCCCGAAGTTTTATCTTGGAGGAATTATCCTACGGAATTCATATGCGTCGTTGAGGCGAATTCGGGACGTTCGTATAGGTACTCAATTTAGTACAGGTATCTACTGTTGATTTTGTGAAGTGAGTTTTATACTTGCATAATACTTGTTTACCGTTATTTCGGAAGCACGTAGGTGTTGGTTCTAGAACAACGAAAAAATTATACACAAAAGTTGAGCATATTATTTAAAAGACCTATCATAGTATTTTCTAAGCTTTCAAAAAAACTAACGATTAATGATTAATGATTTGTTCCTTCAATTTACAGAAAATATTGCATTACTAAGTTATGTTGCGTTCTTGCTACATTCGCCAATTTGATGAATTATTTTCATCACTCATTTATACAAGGTTAAAAAGCGTTATCATAAGATTTTATTTAAAAATTTCAGCTCCCTAACTTGCGGCGTAGTGTCTAAGCATTTAGCTATTTTTTAAAACTTTTAGAATTTTTAACTGCCAAACAAATATTCATATCAAAATTTCTATAATCCTTATTTCGTTTTTTTTACATACCCTACTTCTAAATAAAATTTCAGCTCCGTAGCACAGATGGAAATACATAAACCTTGAACATTTGTTTGAACAATTGCGAATTTTTAGCGTCCGCATTGTTGCACTTTTTTAAGATTTTCGTTTTCTCTAGTCGGTTTTGCACAAAATCCTACCTATGAAAAAACTTCTCTCCAGCTCACCTGGAAGTGCCTAAACATTAGTATCTTCCTATATGTTATATGTAAAATGTTATATCCTCCTCCTCTGTAAGAAACGTCTATATATAATGATAGGAGTAGGCACTTCCAGATGAGTTGGAGATTCGAATTTTTTTTCTTAGGTAGGTTTTTTTGCAAAACCGACTAGAGAAAACGAAAATCTGGAAAAAGTGCAACAATGCGGCCGGTAAAAATTTGCAATTGTTTAGACAAATTTTCAATGTTTATGTTTTTGCGTATGTTCTACGGAGCTGAAATTTTTTTATTGATAGAATTTATAAAAAAACGAAATAGGTATAAAAGACATTTTGATATTTTAATTTGTTTGGCAGTTAAAAATTCTTAAGTTTTAAACAAATAGATAACAATTTAGGTATTACGGGATGAGCTAGGAAGCTTAAATTTTCAAGTTATTTACAGAGTAGTGCATTTCCACAAATATACATTTAAATATTTCTATAAATGTATTGCGACGGCCGTTAAAAATGTTTAAAATTTAAACAATTAAAGGAATATTATTTCACTTCTAGGAGTGAAGTGAACTAAAACATTCGGCAGAAATGCGTAGCATTAGTACCCCATAATGGAGAATGTAAAAATTTCGTAAAATTGCAATGTTTGGGGAATGTTTTAATCAATTAATTTTGCATAAGGGAAAAACAAAAATCGCTGTGGAGGTGAAATCTTTAGAATAAAAAAATAATTGTAATGATGAAATATATGTCTGAAAAATTAATATTTTTTAAAGGTGAGACGATATGCTTGCAGGATGCAAGCACCTTCTACTAGTCATTATATAAAGACGTCCCTTACAGAGGAGGATATAACAAAACATATATATAGGAGGATACTAATGTTAAGGCACTTCCAGATGAGCTGGAGATTCAAAATTTTTTTCTAGGGTAGAATTTTGTGCAAAACCGACTAGAAAAACGAAAATCTTGAAAAAGTGCAACAATGCGGCTGTTAAAAATTCGTAATTATTTAAACAAATTTTAAGGTTTATTTATTTCCGCATGTGCTACGAAGCTGAAATTTTTTTAGAGGTTGGAATTGTAAAAAAACGAAGTAGGGATTATAGAAATTTCGATATTTTAATTTGTTTGGCAGTTAAAAATTTTAAAATTTAAACAATTAGATAAATGTTTAGGTACTACAGGATGAAACAATTAGAGAAAAATATTTCACTTCTAGAAAATTCTACAATTTTAAAATTTGCCAAAAACATGTAACACTATTGGAAAAAGTAAAAAACTCTTAAAATTGCAAAGTTTGGGGATTGTTTTAATCTAATATTTTTACATAAGGGAAAATACGAAAATCACTGCGGAGGTGAAATATTTAGAATTAAAAAAATATTTGTAATGATGAAATATCTGTTCGAAAAATGAAAGTTTTTTCAAGGTGAGATTATATGCTTACACAATGCAAGCACCTTCTACTAGTATGATATATATATATATATATATATATATATATATATATATATATATATGTGTGTGTGTGTGTGTGTTATATTTTATAAGCTATATCCTCTTCTGTAAGGAACGTCTATATATAATGATGACATCATTATGTGTAGACGTTCCTTACAGAGGAGGAGGATATAACATACATATAACATGCTAGTAAAACGTGCTTGCATTCTGCAATCATATCATCTCACCTTGAAAAAACATTCTTTTCAGATAGATATTTCATCATTACAATTTTTTTTAATTCTAAAGACTTCACCTCCGCAGCATTTTTTATTTTTCCCTTATGTAAAAATATTTGATTAAAACAATCCTCAAACTATGCTATTTTACATTGCATGTATGTTATTTGTATGTTATCATTATATATAAACGTTTATTACAGAGGAGGAGGAGGATTTAACATACTAGTAGAAGGTGCTTGCATACTGCAAGCATTTTATCTCACCTTGAAAAAACATTTATTTTTCAGATGGATATTTCATTGTGAGATATATTTCTTTAATTCAAAAGATTTCTCCTAGGGACCAAATTTCTTTTTTTCCTTATGGAACAATAATGGAGTGAAACAATTGCTAATTTTTGCAATTTTATGAATATTATACTTTTTACACATTGGCTTAATAATGCCACACATTTATGCCAAATTTAAAATTTGTAGCACATTTAGAAGTGAAATAACGTTTATCTAATTGTTTAAATTTTAATAATTTTTAACGGTCGCAATAAGAATTACATAGATACAATGAAGTGTTTATTCATTTAAATTGACTAAACTCTAAATAAGTAGAAAATTTCAGCTCTCTAACTCACCCCGTAGCATCTAAACATATACCAAATATATATATATATATAAAATTATATATATATATATATATATATATATATATATATATATATATATATATATATATATTGCTTTCTATGTTAAAATTTACTTTGCATAACTCCAATGATTTACAGGCCAGTGGATCAGCTGAGAGCCAGAATACCCTGGAAGCCAACAAGGAGGGGTGCGTTCCTCCTTGTAATATTTCAGTTGATAGGTTTCTCATAATGGGAGAGATATCTGATGTTATGGTCTGCAGCTGCGGAAAAATCTATCCGCCCTCAGATTTGGTGAGTACTATTAATGGCGCATCCTTCAACAATATTTACTTATTAGTAAGAGTTATTGGTGCTTGCATACTGCAGCACTGAAAGTAATCACCATTCGCTGACACCTACATTTGTAAATTAACCAGTACGATCTCAAAGACAATGTCCTGTGAGCCACTTGCAACCCTTGCATATGAGATAATAAATTGCAAGAGCTGGCAGTATATTTTTCATTTTCCATGAAATTAAGTCATCCATCCAGAATTTCAAATTTTGCCGGCAATCGGATTGTGTTCAAGTTTTCTTATTTCATCTTTCATAGCTCAGTATTAGTCCTGTGTTAGTCTATGTGCTATAATAAATTTATGGTAAAAAAAAACATTTTGTGTTGGAGTTATGGCATCACTTTCAGTACCATTTAATACGTCTGGATTTTAAAAATCACAAAATACATATGATGTCATTATATTTTTACATTGAAAGTAATAATAAATTGTGTCATTACTGCTTCTGCAATTCCATCAAACCATATTCCAGTTCTGTCTTTCATCAATTCCATTTGAAAAAGCATTGAATCGATGCTATTACAATACAGATTACCAATTCCTATTTTGAAGACATGTATGTACCTACTCGTTGCAATGGTAGTTGACGAAAGTTCCACTTAACCAGAACTCTATCACAACTAAATCATGGACTACACTTAAGACACTGGCATTTGTAAACTCAACCATCTACTCAGGTATGCATCAATTATTTCTATAACCAGACAAAAATATGGGTTATTAGAGGTGTGTTATTCTTAGGAAAATATGATTTACAACTTCACAAATGTCTCTAGTATAAGAAAATATATTGTGACAACTCTTTTATTTTCTTAAAAATAATGTATGTTTTAATGTTTTTAGCTTACCCCAAAACGCCTGAATATGGAGAATTTGAGGAAATCCGTCTTATTAAAAAATGCAAGCAAGTTTCTAAAAGTCGAACTTTATTATTGAGCTTAATGAGAATGGAGTAAAAGTAAGTATGCAATTATTTTGATTAAATAAATTTTCACAAAAATACAGTTGGATTTTATTCTTTTCCTGGAAAAATATGTTATCATTTTTAACCAATGTACCTTCCAGGTGCAGAAAACTATTTATGCCCATATAGTATTAGTATTAGTATTTTTATTGATTCCGTTGATTTACATAATAAACATGGAATAGGTCAGTAAAATATACATAGGATGGTAATAGAAAATTAGTAATAATATGCATATTATATATACCTAAGCCCTGTTACTATTTTTGTAAATACTCATCAACACTGTAAAATCCATTTTTTACAAGATACAATTTAACATGTTTTTTAAATATATTTATGATGTTTATGTCTTTTATTTTATTGGGGAATGAGGGAAAAAGTATACAACACATAACACTAGGATTGTGTTTTGTTAGGGTTAAACATTACCTTTTTATATATATGTCACTTTTATTTCTTGTCGAGTAATCATGTATGGCGGAATTTCGAATAAAAAGGTGAGAGTTCTCTTTAAAAAATACTACTGATTCGTAAATGAATATACAAGGAAGAGTTATGATTTTATTTTCTATGAATTTTGGTTTGCATGATATATATTTATTTAACTTATACATTGCTCTAATGGCTCGTTTTTGCATTATAAATAATCGGGCTGTATGGGGTGATGATCCCCAAAAGATGATGCCATATCTCAGAATTGAGTGAATGTGGCTATAGTAAAGCATGAGTAGAGAATTCATGGTAATCTTGCCACCCAGTGATCGAATTATGAATATAGTTTGGTCGATCTTATTGATAACTGCTTGTATGTGTATTATCCAATCTAGGGTGTCTGATATGTTTAGGCCTAAGAATTTAGTTTGGGATGATTTTTTAATGCAGTTATTGTTGATATTTATATTGAGGGCACTTTGACTTGATTGGTGTGGATGGAAATGTAAATAGGTAGTTTTTGAAATGTTTATGTTGAGAAGATTTTTGTTTTGTTGTTATTGATTGTTTAGTATCTGTGGCTAGATCTGTGAGTGTTTGGAATGATACGAATTGAGAAATGTCAACTGCAAAGATTGTTTCAACTCCTTTGGATTGGATAGTGTTTATATCATTTACGTAAATCATAAACAATAGTGGGCCAATAAATGACCCCTGCAGGGTTCCATAATTTGTATTTTTACAGTATGAGGAAATATGGTTTATCCATTTCCCATTTATATAGGATATTGTTACCTTTTGTGTTCTGTTAGTCATGAAGCAGGTTACCCAGTCTAGGGCACTTCCCCTTATTCCCAATGTGTACAACTTTTAAAATAATAGTTCATGATCAACTGAGTCAAAAGCTTTATGAAAATCTTAGAATATACCTAGAGCTTTGATTTTTTTGGTCAAGGGTATTGTATACTTGTGATAGGAAGTGGAATATGGCTTTTGTGGTAGACATTTATTTTCTAAAACCATGTTGTGATGGATTTATGAGGTTATGATTTTCCGGGAAAGTGGTTAGACGACATGTCATGATATTTTCAAATAATTTGGAACAGGATGATAGATGAGATATTGGTCTGTAGTTATCTGGATATGGTTATGATTCTTTTTGTGTATGGGTATTATCAAACTATTTGTTAGTTTGGAAGGAAAAATACCACACCTTAGTGATACATTTATAATGTGAATAAGGGGATCTATAATATATTGTTTTGATTTTAGCAGTATTGAACCTGGAACTTTATATCTACCTGCTGAGTGTTTTGAGCCTATTTTCTTTAAAATGGTTTCAACCTCATTTTTATCAACTGGTTTCAGAAATATTGTGCATATGTTGGATATGTAGTGGCAATCTACATTCTCAGGATTATTTACAACTGAAGGTTTAGTAGGGGTTATTTTTGGGTTGTAACAGAAATGGTTATTAAATATGTTAGCTATTTCTAAAGGGTTTTTAAATATGTCATTGTTTTGGAGTAATTAAATGTTCTCAATCTGAGAGTTTTTTTTATTGTAATGAGTTTTTAATTATCTGCCATGCTGCTTTAGAAGTGCATGTGGCTTTGTTGAGGTAGTTATCATTGTAATGTTTTTTGATATTATGATTTGCTTTTTATAATGTTTTAATAAAGATTTGTCATGAATTTTGTATTCTTTGATAATTTTGCTTTTGCATGGAGGTTACATAGATGTCGACCCATTTGTTTTAGTTCAGGAGTAATCCATTTTTGCACTGCATTGTGACTTGTTTTTTTACCACTAATTGAAATGAGGTATTGAAGTGATAGAGAAATATTTCATAAAAATTATTAACTTATTCATTTACTGTAGTTGATTCATATACAGTGTGCCAATCAGTGTGTGAATGTTGATGTAAGAAGATGTTAATTTTGGCTGGGCTATATTGTATTTTGTACTCATGTCTTTGTCAATTTGTTATCTTCTGTTTGAAGTTCTACAAGTCGCCCTAGATGATCTGAGAGGCTCAAGTCTAAAGTTTTACTAGAGAATCTACTGAAGGAATTTGTGATATAAATATTGTCTATTGTAGTACTTGAGGATGCGGTTAATCTTGTAGGAGAATGGATTGTAGGTATCAAGTTGAAGGAGGATGTCAGATCCAAGAGTAACATTTTATGTGTATTTTGTGTTTGCAGATCAATGTTAAAATCACAACAGAGAATTACATTAATATCATGAGTTACCGTTTCATATAGCATTTTATCAAGGTTATACAAGAAAACATTTATATCACTATTTAGAGATCTATGAACACAAATTACAAGAAACACTTCCATCTTTGATTTATATATAGCAGCAACACACTCAAACACTTTTTCAGTGGAAATCACTTCCCCTCATAGTCAATTTTGTTAATAACATAACTCCAACATTTTTGTATCTTTCACGGCAAAAAGAAGAAAAAATTTGTATCCTGGCACATTAATTATGTCAATTTCCCTTTTTTTAATGCAATTTTCTGAGATGCAAACTATGTCTGGGTTTATATCTGTGAGACCTACTTCTAGCTCATCATGTTTGTTTTTGCAGACTGTATGTTAATGTGTAGAATATTGAGAGATTCAAGTCATAATTTCTTGAATTTGCTAATTTCTGCTTTTAATCACATGGCCATATTGAACTGTGCATGTTCTTTGTCTTTGCAGTCAACTGTTGATTTTAAAGATGGGCTTCCTTCAGGGTTCTCTTGATTTTTTGGTGGCGGTAGTGTTTCTGGAGGTAGAATTTCTGACATACTGAACTTTTTGAATTTAAAGCATAGGACTGATGCCCCAAGAGGCCAGTAGGTGCTGTCATATAGTTTGGATATTAGTGAAAGATCTGCACTTATTTTAAATGACGACATCACTTAATTTGAGTGGACTTTTTTACATGTTAATTCATGTCCCTTAAATTTGTTGCTTAGGTAATTGATTACAACACTATGTGTTGTAGTATTTTTTACGTGGCCTAGATGAATCCATGCTTTTTTCTGTATTCCAATGTTTTCCATTTGTGCATCATTAATATTTCCGTAAATTGTGCATTGAGGTCTTTGTTGAATTCCCCTCTTTCTAATTACAGTTGTAAATTCTTCATTGTTCTCCATAGATGCCTTGTTGTTGTGCACTTCATTTATTTTGTTGTGTTTATGGTTTGTGTGAATTAGTGGCTGTTGATCATTGAAAAGGTGTTGTTTTGCGATATTTGCATAATTATCACTTTTCTGTTTGTTTAGATTTGTAATGATTTCATTGGGTGTTCCTGGTTTTTCCACACTTCCTGTTGTATGTTTAATAATACTAACCTCAGGTGGTACATAATTTTTGCGCATCACCTGGATTAAAACTGCTATCATGTTTCACAGTATGAAAAGCAAAGGCGCCCTCTGTAGCAGCTAGATTGTGTTCTGGTTTACTGACAGCTTTGGCAAAAAATCCTGTAACCTTTCCTGAAGAGATGCTTCCTTATGCTTGTATGATTCAATGTGATGCTTTAAATCACCAGCCCCTTTATTAGCCATTGAAACATATGTTCCCATTCTGCATACTTTATACTCAGCTTCTCACTCATCTTGGTCAAATGAAAACCATGGAAATTTGTCTTTCATCTTTTCTGTGAACATGCACCTCCTTTTATGCATTTTTAAAGGAATGATAGTCTTTAATAATATTAATTTTATATAAGAAATAATCATAACCAATTTTATATTATAAGTAATGAATCATAAAATCGTATTGTCTAGAACTACAAAAGTGAAAAAAAATTTCATATTTACAGCGAAGAACTAGGGTTTTAAACAAATCTGAACTTCAGTACTAAATGTATTAGTGGCTGCACCATTGGTTGGTCTTCTGCTAAATATTCCAAAATTATTCAAAAGAATACAACTATGGATCAATGCTGTACTCAGTGGCTCAAGTCCACATTTCCATGTTGTTGTATTGTTTGAGAAAACAGGGTCCTGAAACACCTGGCAGGTTATACCACTACAAATATCTATTTTTATATGAGTGAATTCTGGAGTAAGCATAGGTTGACAATGCTTTAATGTAATGAAGTTAGCATCGTCAGGGTCTTCCACACCTGCTTGGCTCGCACGAAAAATTTGAATTGACCAACCATCTCTCTGTACCCGAAAGAGATATCAGATAACGTAATTCAGCATTCTTCGTTGTGCTTGCTTAAAACAAAATGTTGCAGAAAGTAAAAATCCGGACATTTCAACAATTTTATAAAAATTCGCCTGGACAGAAATTTTAGACAAAAAAATCTGGAAAAATTCAGGTAAAAGAGGATGGATGGTAACTCTAGTCCTGATGGCATTCCCATGCTTATTATCAAAGCCTCTTCTTAACCTATCATTCTGTACTGGCGAGTTTCCATCTCACCTCAAACTTGCACGTGTGTCACCAGTCCCTAAAAAGGGTTTGCTATCTGATTCAGACAATTTTCGACCTATCTCTTTTCTGTCACTTTTTTCGTAATTTTTGATATATTTTTTATAAACCATATTCTAAATTTCCTCAAATCCTACCAGATTTTTTCTCCTAATTAACATGGCTTCAGACATGGACTATCTACCAGTAGTGCCTCATTTGAAGTATTGAACAATATACATCTTGCCCTGAATAGAAAATTATTCACTGTTGGTATATTCCTCAATTTAAGCAAAGGGTTTGACTGTGTGAACCATCTCATTCTTAAACATAAACTTGCCAATATGGGCATTACTGGCATTGCTTTGAACTGGATTATGTCTTTTCTTAGTGGTAGGAGTCAAATTGTTAGTTACTCCCAACGTACCTCCAAGGGTATTATTACAAAAAACTCCAAACCATTAAAAGTAGTAGCTGGTGTTCTACAAGAATCCATTTGAGGCCCCCTTTTTTAATCTTATTCATGAATGACCTCCTAGATAATCTAACTAGATGCAAAACTATACTGTATGCTGATGATACCTCCAGCATTGTTACATCCAGAATCTTGCCTGGCCTAATGATGTCTGCTAACCAGACTATTATCGAAATGACTGATTGGTGTCATGGTAATGACCTTCTGATGAACAATAATAAATGCACAGATTTGCAATTTTATACAAAACATTCTTCTCTCTGCAACCGAGCTCCCATTTTGAATGATCCTACTATATGCCATTCACCAGTTACTAAGTTCCTTGGCTTTGCATAACAGAACATTTAAGCTGGTCAGCTCATACTGATGTACTTATGAATAAAATTGCTGTTGGTGTCTTTATGATTAGAAGGTTAGCACCAATTGTATCTATTGATGTTTTAAAATGTTATAATTTGCTAAAGTGCATTCCCTTGTATCCTCTGGAGTTATGTTTTAGGAGAATTCTGAAGCTGCTATTAGTGTGTTCTCAATGCAAAAAAGATCTGTAAAATCAATATTTCATGTTCCCATATGCACACCTGGCAAACCTCTTTTTCCATCTCTTAAGAAACTTACCTCTTCCATCACTTTACATCTTTACGCATACCTCATTTGTAAAACCATATAATAATAAATTTTCCACTAATTCTGTTTTCCGTAACTATCACACTCGAAAAAAGATAACATTCATTACAATCACAATAATTATTCCCATTGTCTAAAAGGCTCTTACCACTCTGCATCAACATTTTTTAATAAACTACCAACTGCTATTAAATCTCTCTCTTCAAATATTGTATTCCACAAACATCTGAAAATCTTTCTATTAGAAAAATGTTACTATAGTTAAGATGAGTACCTAGCTGACAATTTTTAATATATGTTTGCATCGTATGTATATGTCTATTTCTGTTCATTTGTATATTTTCACTTCATCACTGCTTTTATATATTACCACTATTGACTTGATTCATGTACACTTTGTTGTGCCTTCGGAATCAATAAATATTATTATTAATATTGGAAAAGAATTTACAAATATAGCAATAAATTGATTTAGTTGTCTCTGAAACTATCTTTTTTTCATAGCTTTCCCCTTAATTTAATAGAAATGTGATTGATTAAAACTGTTACAATGTTCCTCATTGCAATCAATATATTCCATCTTAAGATTTGTCATCTCTCCTACATTCTGGTATGCAACATACTTCAATCAATTCACTTGTTATATTGTTAGGCCAAAACCTATGTTATCATAACTTTTATTTACCATAATTTCTTGAATTTTTGTTTGCCTATCTGAATCAGAGTCAATGGTTTCATGTAGATGCTTGTATGGAATCTTTAAAGAGGAATGTTTCTAATAAATTTAGCTGCTTTTTCCTTTCAGCTTGTCTTAAAAGACTTTTTTCCGCTTCTTGACCACTGATTCAAATGATCTATTCATATTTTAAAAAGGCAATGGGTATATATATACATATCATCCTTTTTTGTTTTAATTTTAATAAATGGCACATAAACAAATATTTAAAACTACAGCAATACCATTTTACTGAATAGTAATTATTTTCAGCAAATTAATACTAATATAATCTATTAAAAAGTCATTAATTTTTTCATTATAGTAAAAAATAATTCATACATATGAAAAACTAGCATTTCTGATTTAGAAGTCCTCTTGTTCTCAAGATAATAAATCTCATATGGCCACCACATGACTTTCTCCATACCTGTAATATTTCTAAAACTTCCAAATAGGTTAAATGACAATAAACATTATAAGGAACTGTGAGAAAAATTTAGACTTTTCAAAGAAATAAACTCAAACCATAGTCTTATGAGAATGGATATAGCCCTAAAGCTCCAACAATTAAGATAATAAAAATGAATGTAAGGTGTTTCCAATAGACACCGGTTAGTGGTGTGATTGTGGCAGCTAAAAAATTTAGTTTTAAAAATATCTCTTCAGCAATGGGAAAACAGTTTAAACAAAGGTTATAGAAAATGTAATTTCCTAACACTATTATAACAGTACATTTTTACATTTGTCAAATATTAAAGCAAATATCTCAAAAAAAAAACAGAAAAATGACAAGGGTATACACCCACTTATGGTTGAACAATGTTTACCATAACCTAATCAGCACTTCTTTTAACAAAAATGTCAAATATAAAATTTTCTGTTGATCTGATTAATAGATTTTGGTTTAGAGCACCCACAAAATCGTGTCCAAAGATATACACACACAGGCACACATACAGACACCCAGAGACATCATTGAAAAAATAGTCAAAACATGTTCAGGGGACCTTAAAACATTTATTTTCATTGAAATCTCGAATTCGAATTTTTTCACGAAAACAATACTTACCCTGTATTTCGTATATGGAGAAAGTAACAAAATGATCCTCATACAGGACACCTGGCCATTTCTGCTGAGGCTTATATTTAAAATTTTCTGATATATATCTGATTGGCCCGTCCACAATATACCAGCAAGGTAAAACCAAAATAATAATATTGTAATGTTTGATGCTTGGTGAGGATTGGGGAGGCAGCAGTCAAATGCTTGATAACCAGCTGACCTACCTACTTGGATGCAGCCTCAGATTGGACTATGGGTGTGAGCGATGGGAATCAAATGTGGAATTCCTGGGCCAAATCTACCTTAAAGAAAGCTGTCATTTTTTATTGACAGCCTAGCTTTCTTATAAGTTAAATTGATTCCATATTATCAAATGAAGAAAAATCTACAGTGCTTCCAATAAGAGTAAATATCTGTTTATCTGGCAGTTCATGAAACCAGAGTTTTTTCAGTTCAACGAATGGACTCCATTTGTAAGGCAATACAAGTAGGATTAACGAGATAACATAAGTTGGGTATTCTTTGTCCAATACCACAATTTTTTAATAC
Organism: Tanypteryx hageni; assembly: GCA_028673005.1. NCBI lineage: Eukaryota > Metazoa > Arthropoda > Insecta > Odonata > Petaluridae > Tanypteryx > Tanypteryx hageni. The sequence goes on along the minus strand of JAJPWW010000343.1, from coordinate 82,975 downwards.
TGTATTTATGTAAAAGCAAGAAGACTTCAAATTAAAGATGACCACAATATTAAACAAGGTTGATGACAATAACATGGGGGTAATTTTGTGCCATCCACAAGCACTACCACCATTACAGTAATGCACATTTTTTATTCTGCGAATTTTTATGATGATATTTTTATTGCCGATTTTGGTAACTGTGTAATTGAATGACATGTTAAAATGAATAGATGTCTCATCTGCATTATCCATTTGGCTAAGAAGACAATCGAATTTTCTGTTGATGAAATTACATGATTCTGGAAAGCAATAATTTTGTTCATGTAGTCAGAAGGGAAACTTTGGCATAGACAATTTTATGTAGCATTGCGATGCATCATTTGTATGTACCATACATAACTAGCATTGAATTGTTGAGATGGGATGTTTAGTGATCCTAGTGAGGTAACTAGGATATGATGGCATTTGCCATAGGCGTTGCTTCCTAAAGGCGCCAAACTTCTCAGCAAAAAATGAAAGAAGTTTATTTTACCATAAATAAATATTAATTTAATACTCAAATATTTAAGTCATTGCTAATAAAACAGTTTATATTCTAAATGAAAACATAGCAAAAATCATATTCTATGTACACAGAATGTGTTTCCTTAAAATTTTGCCATAGGCGCCATATCTCCCAGTTACGCCTCAGAGTGGTTGACCTAATTAATTAGCTTACAGTTTCATGATTTCCTGCATCACTTGTCTTTAATCAGTTCTTTGAGTATGCAGAAAATTTAGAGTTTCTTCTTTTAATTCATGAAAATGGCCTCGTTTGGGTCCAATAAATGATTTCCCTATTGAGTTAGCACCTTCCAGTTTCTGTTTTGCTTGCTGTCACCTTCGCACAATTGCCTCTGTCGCATTACATCTCTTCCCTGTCTCACCGATGTTAGTTTCTTCACCATAATGTACCACCATTAGCTTAAAATTTCTATCAAAACTATGTCTTATACCTTCTCATACATTCCCTTTTACAGAGGTGCCTCTTCTCTCCACACAATGTCATTTAAATCCTAAGATTTGGGTATACATATTTAAAAATGCTAAAAATAATAACTAGTCTTTACTAACATTAGTGATTGTTCTGACAAAACAAAGTAAAAGACTTTTTGATGGACTCTTGTCTGATAAACCCAGTTATCTGGCTTTTAAGACTGAGCCAAAACTTGGTTCATCTAATAACAATCTGGGGTGGTTTTATTGCTCATGCCAAAATATCTAACAATTTGTCAGTGCCTGAAAGGATCTCTTTCATTTGTGTGCCTCCAATTTAACTTTTAACCCTCGAGCGGGCATGCTGGTATAAATCTAAGTAATGAATTCACCACCCAAACTTCTCGTATTTACACCTGGAATGATTCACACTGCTTGATTGACTTATGTAGACAAAACACAGTAAAGACCCGCATATAAGACGCATTCGTGTATAGGATGCAAGAAGGTTTTCCCTTGTAATTCTAGGAATAAACAATAAGTTGCAATAAAAGACTCAAATCCATTCTATTAGATAAATTCTTTTGAATATACTTTCTGCTAAGTATGATCTGAAAAGTGAATTTACTGAAGTATTTGTATTACGAGATTTATCTATGTCGAAACTACTTATTACAGTATATAGTAAAACACTTTGGAAAGCAATCTAGAAGATAAAATGTAGAATATTTTCCTGACTCCTGCCAATTGAAATAAAAAACCCGGTATAAATTTCTGCGATCATCTGTGAAACTTTCAGTGAAAAACTATCTTGAATTTAAAAAGGTGGACTCATTCGTAAGTAGATATAAACACAATCTGTCAGTGGATCATGGAAGGATGGAATGACCTCCTTTCAGAGACGATAATTAGGGGATTAAAAAAATGTTGCATAAGTAATGCTTTAGATGGAAGTGAAGATGACATATTATGGAAAGATGATGCCATGAACGTCATGACGACCGCAAAATTAGAATCTGAAGCTTCAGAAACAAATGAAGTTCACAACGAGTTCCATATTACCGATGACAACTCCGAGGATTTTAGGGAAATTGTTTTAAAAGTTTGATTTGTTTTCTTGATTGAAATTTTTTTTCAATGAGCAGATGTTTGATTTTTAATTAAGTTATCAGGTATTTCATTTTAACTGAAGACTCCATACAGAAAGAATGAAAAATATTTAGCATCCATGTATAAGTATGAGTGACTGATGAAGTCAAAATATCTTGTATATACAATTATTGTTTGTAAAAGTGCAACCTTTTTTCATATTAATAAATTTTATTTTAATTAAAACACTTTGATGGTTAATAAATATTAGTTTGCAGCTTTTTATTTTTATTGAACATTTCGTAGAGAGAAAAACATGAAATATCATGTACTCGTGTATAAAACGCATGCTACTTTTTAGCTTTGAAAATTTGGAAAAAAGGTGCATCCTATCCCTTTTTGGTACTTTTAACTAAAAAATATTTTATTATGCTTAACTATATTAATAATGGAGTTCACCTATTATCCAACATCAATTGTCTGTCCCCTATCAGGTATCTAATATTTTGGCTGGAAGTAGTTTTATGGTATCTCGTTGTTCTAGTGCCTTAATCGTAGACCTATATTGAGGTTACTGACTTATTTTCATTGGAGATACTGCAACAATACATTTATTGAAAAATATTTATTTAATCTTCTCAGATCCTAATTGCATATTTATCAGATCAAAAACTACTACCTTGGCATTTTGGTTAAGATTTATATCACACTGAAAGAAATATAAGTAGATATAGGTATGCCTGATAATTTATTTTTTAACCCCTCAACGCTGTCAGGCATACTATTACGTCCTGCAAAAACTGTCCTATCGGCCGTCAGGCATACTATTATGTCTTGCGGCAGCCCTAATTTATTTTATCTTTCGATGCTAGAGACTCCTTTAAATCTAAATAACCTATATATATTTTGAAAGAGGAAGCTTTGTACTTCCTATCTATGTTTGTCATGTATTTTTTTTCTCTTTTAAAAAATATATAATCAACATTGAATTTTGCGATAGAATTTTCAATTTTGCTATGATATGATGGTGTTTCTCCGTATAAAAGTCCCTTTTCAATGCAGCAAGGAACCTTTTCTTGGTGTTTGAAATGCAATGTAGGAACTGTGTATCATTTCAAAGGAGAGCACGTTTTTTCTCCTCTTTTTTCCTGGTGGAGATATTTGGCTTATGTCATGCGACAAAGGAAAACATCTTATGTCTGTCTATGCACAGCTTATTACAAATGTTTACAATGCAATTGATGAAGAATGGAATTAGGTTGAGTAAAAACATTTCTGTAAACATTCCCTTCCATTACCGCGCGATCCTTCGTTCATCGCTTCATAGAAGAGTGTCAACGCCAAAACAGCTGATTTCAAAAGGCCAACATTCTTCCGATAATTTAGTGCCATGACTCAAAGAGAGGCATTTTGTGAGAAGGATAATATCTGTCATAATTTTCAAGACCTTTAGAATTTTATTTTAATCTCTACAAAAATTGCAGGGAATTGAGTATATCTATTTGTAAGCATTTGTTTACATATAATATACATTTAGTTTTGTGATATAATTTTAGTTTTTACCACGGACCTACGGATTTTCGGTTTCTAAAGTTGACCCATAAATACCCGAGGAAAGGGAATCTACCAAATTGGGTTTCTTTTCTTTGATATTTGAAAGAAGACGAGGTTTGTTTTCCTCTTCAGATAAGTGCTTCGCTGTTGTGCTAGCAGTGCCAAAGCAGTGATGAAGCGAGTAGGCAAGAAGAGGACACACCAGCAAAAATCATGAAAAGCTCTTCCATATATTTACACAATAGATTACTGGAAGTGTTTGCTAAGCTATAAGGCATTTCTTGCTGAATCCAATTACGCAAGTGTAAATTTTCTGAAAATATTTGGGAAGGACCTATAAGCTAAAGTTTTATGTGTTTTATACAACGTCATATCTCCCTTTCCAATGAACGAAATGTAATCATTTCTTCTATGTGACTTCTGTAATGACTAAGAATGATGACTGTATAACTAAAACGTTTATATTATAAATAAATCATCTTTTAATAAATCAATAATACTACATTTACTTAAAAATTTCCAGTCAAGACATGAAAAAGTTGAGATTCGTAAAACTTTTCACCTAATTGGTTTAGATGGGTAGACTTGCAGAATGAAATAGTTACTAATTTAAGCAATTTTTTTTATTAAGATTGCACATCAATAGCTTCTATAGTTTTTCCGGTGCTGAATGTTATAGTATATAAAGCGCGAATGCACACTGGAAAATTAGTGATTGGTGTACAATCTCTTCTACTCCAACAATCTTTGTAGGTAAAATATTATACGCAAAATTGATATTTAAAAATTTCATGTTTTTCATAAATCCACAAAAAAATTCAGAAAAATCAAGAGAAATCTTACCAAGTTATGATTATTTTAATATTTTCGAACGTTTGTGCAAAGCAATCGTGAAAATTTAAAACCTCATCCGGCCGTACGGGTGGGACTTAATAAATCTCCTTTCGGGCTTGAGGGGTTAATGATCTTGCATTACTGATGTATTATTTATTTTTGAAGGTGTTGCTGCTTATGCCAATAGATTAACATCTTCACAATAATAATATCATAAGAAATGGTACCTTGCTTTAACCAACGATTATTTATGTTAAATGGCTAATTAAGGAGCTCAAATACATGTGTATTTAATATTCACAGAATGGTTAATGTTTTGCTGTGTCATTAAGACAAAATGGTCAAGCTGTAATTTAAACTGTTGATAAATGTTAGAAGTATTAGAATATATGAATATAAAAAATAAAAGTAATTGTTTGAAATCCTTTTAAATAATCTAATAACATTAATATAATCTTATAATTTTCTTTTTGTTTTTCAATGTATCCATCCATAAAACTACATTTGCTAGGAGTATGTCAAATTTTCTAATCTGGAGACAGCTTATGTACAGTAAATATAGATATATTATGAAAAAGAATGTACCAAACCCAACAATTTGCTTGAATCTATTTGATAATTATGTTTAATCTAATGTGAATATAATTAAAATGGGATCCTCCTCTGAGGGGATTCACTGAGAGCATATTATAACAAGAGGAAATAAAAAAATAATAAATAAAATATTTCTTTGTTTATGTTTTGCAAGAAATTATCCTTAACCTTTGAGTTGGTGTATTGAAAATTCCATTTTAACTAATTGCATCTATTAGCCTTTTTGTATTCCTTTAGTGCCTTTTAGACAACCTTCCAAGCACAATGTTATTATTGTCAGTGAAGTTACACCATCATTTGTTATTGTGATTGGAGTCTAAATTATTATTGGTGTCCCGAGTCAGACGTGTGCTTGGTCATTTAAGTCATTTAATATTTTCATAATTTATCTTTTTTACAATGTAACAACCAGTGAAATATATGTACATTCAACTATTTATATTGATATCAAGGGATAGGCTAGTTGTCCATGCTTTCGGTAGTGAAATATTCTTAACTCATTAAAATAGACAAATTCCCTTTTCAATTACGTTTTTGTTATTTTAGTGCTTGTTACCTGAGAGATGAAGGCATTGTGAAAGTATTTCAAGAATTGTCAGATGAATGGCAGTGTTTTTCTCACTAATGAATATAGCAGGTATCAATGTTGTGATGTCGCTAATAATGAAACTACAACCATGAGCTCCAGAATGCTACTGGCACCAATGGAGCTTTATTCTGTTTTTGTGTCCTAAACAAGTGAAGTCTTAAAATCACTTATGCATACATGGTTAAGTGCACGAAGGCAGCATATCCAAATACATTACAATCCCTTCCCTTCCAACAAAAAATAAACAACAAAATAATACTATAAGCAAAATACATTAACATATATCCTTATAAGTCAAAAACAAGCAAACATTTCATATGTACAAAATACATTAATATATTCATATGGTTCTAAGACAGGCAGACATTACAAGTTCATTCCCTCTCTCTGATTGCAATCTCTCTCCTCCTATCCCAATGATTCCACAGCATCCACTGGACCTTCCACTGCACTCACACTCTGTGTTTGCATTACTTCACCATTTCCCAAGTCTCCTGAATTGGGTTCCTCGCTCGGTATGACACCTGGAGTACATTTCACTTGTGCCCAAGAGCCAAGCAATTCTTCCTTCTGTATATTCTCTTCTGTAGATGTAGTCACACTCTCTCCTTGCTCTGAGCACAGTTCACCTCTCCTTCTTATTTGGTTTATGCGCCTGTGACCAGGCCCGGCCCAAGATATTTTGGCGCCCCAAGTGCGGAGCCTTTCGGGCGCCCTCGTCGGTAAAAATTTTTGCGATCTTGTTTGATAAAGATTGTTACCATCCAAATAGGTGATGAGATAGTCTTGTTTAATTATCACGAAATAATAATTTTTCCAGTAATGAAATAGGCTACTGGTCCACGCACGTCCCCAAAAAATAGTATAAAAGGAAAACAAATTTTTTAACACCAAAAATTCATGATCTTTCATTCTTCAATCTTAATTCTATTATTTCTTTATTGTTACACGTAGATTAATTTTTAAATGTTTATAAATAAAGATTAAAATACTTTCACTTAATAGATTAATTATGATTGTTAATGATCTCTTCGGTCTGAAATCTGTTTTTTCGGGTTAAAAAATTTATGTTTTTCTTTTATACTGTTTTTTTTTGGGACGTGCGTTGTCCGGATCCAATGAAATATATTTACAGAGAATTTATTATTAAATTTTCATACATTTTTACAGGACATTTTTCATGCTTTTACTAAAAAAATTTAAAATTTGATTGTTTTGAATTTGTATCTATTTAATAATAAAAAGGTTTGATATAAAAATTTTTAATACACAGAATAATAAGATTAAATGTTACTAATAAAAAATAACAAAAATTAAATATAGTTACGTCGAATTGAATGTAAAAGTCACAAATATTTACAAGAATTTCTGTTTTCTGGCTTTTACAGATGCAGTCTTGAAGTAGGTCTTAAAATTTGATTTTTTTTAGAACATCGTGCTCTATAGAAATAGTTACCAGACCTGTCAGTTACTCTTGAGACATAGTTGATCTCAAGTAATTTTTAATAATTTTTAATTTAGAGAAACTTCTTTCACACGACGCTACCGTTATTGGGAGAGTTAGCATAATTCTCAATGTAACTGCCAAATTAGGAGCAAAATCATTTGGTAAAACAAATTGCAACACATCTAATGGTGTCCAATCCGTTTTTATTAAAGGGAACAGTGTTGTTATTTCCTCTAACATTTCCGAGCCATCCAAATCAGTCTCATTGACATCATTTGAGTTTGTTAGTGCTGCTTGTAGATCCAAATATTTTTTTAAAAGTTCATCTTTGGAAATGTTTTTAATATTATTTACATCATATAGAAAACTGAATATATTACTGTGGTTATGAAATTGCATAACTCTTTCTTCTACGGACATGATTACTACGTCATAGACAGAGAAATAAAAATCTACTTTGAATTGCGTCTTCAAATCAATTAGGGATTCATCTGGAGCAGAGTTAAAAGTTTTTCGTCAGGGACGAATACGAGTCTTTATGGGAAAAAATGGTTGGACTTCCAAATCAACGACAATTATTTTTGACTCTTCTAAAACTTCATCAAATGCAATGTCCGACCGACATTTCTTTAGGGTTTCTATGGTTGATTTTAATATATCAACAACTTTCGAAATGCATATTTTTTCTTCCTGTGAATACTTGCTGGCTATGTTAATCGTCTTTAAAATATTATACCAGACAACAATACAGCAAATAAAACGGAAATCTTTCATTTGATTAGCCAATGCTTCTGCTTCATGTTGAGCAATTGGATCAAAGGATGAATCTTCACTTATTTCATAAAGAGAAACGTAAATATCACCAGAATGAAACCTGAAAGGTTTGATCGCCTCTATTCTACTTTCCCATCTAGTTTCACTAAATGGTTTTAAAGTTAACTTAGCAACATTTTTAATTAAAACAGCCCAGCATCTTGTAGATCCACTCATAAAAACATAGATAGCTTGTATTATACTAAAAAATGAAACAGCGATATGAGATGATTTAGCAGCATCATTGATGACAAGATTCAAGGAGTGAGCATGGCAAGGAACAAAAAACGCTCGATTATTTACATCAAGTATCCTTTTTTGAACACCTGATTGTCTGCCTTTCATGTTTGAAGCATTGTCGTAACCTTGACCGCGCATATTACTCATGGGAATACCTAACTTTTCAAGTTCCATAAAAATTCGGTAAGTTCTGATGAAGTTGTCCTATTTGCATCCTCCTATATATAAGTTATATATATATATATATATATATATATATATATATATATATATATATATATATATATATATATATACATGTTACGATTATATATAGACATTCCTTACAGAGGAGGAGTAACATATAACATATAGCATTTAGCATTTAGTATTTAGCATAAAGCATATAGCACATAGCATATACCATATAGAATATAACATATATAGGAACATGTATAGGAAGATACTAATATTTAGGCACTTCCAGAAAAGCGGCTTGCTTGAATTTTTTTTCCAAGTAGGAACGACTAGAAAAAACAAAAGTCTTGAAAAGGTTCTACATGTGGACGTTAAAAATTCAAAATTGGTTAAACAAATATTCATGTATAATGTATTACCGAATGTGCGACGGAACTGAAATTTTTTTATAGTTAGCATTTGTAAAAAAATTAAATAGGGATTATACAAATTTTGATATTTTAATTTGTTTGCCAGTTAAAAATTCTTAAAAATTAAAAAAGAGTTTACAGTTTATATACTGCGGGCAAGTTATGGAGCGGAAATGTGTTGTTTATTTAGAGTTTAGTCTATGTAAATGAATAATCATTTCAATGTATCCATGAAATTGTTATTCTGGCTGCAAAAATTTATTGAATTTTAAACAATTTGATAAATGTTATTTCACTTCTAACAGTGCTTCAAATTTAAAAATTGACAGAAAAGTAAGGCATTATTAACCCAATGTGGAAAAAGTATAATATTCTAAAAATAACAAATATTAGTGATTGTTTTACTCCACTATTGTTCCATAAGGAAAAAAATGAATCGGTGCAGAGGAGAATTCTTTTGAATTTGAGAAAGATTTCCAATGATAAAATACCTCTGTGAAAAATAATTGTTTTTTCAAAGTTAGATGAAATGCTCGCAGAATGCAAGCACAAACTACTAGTATGTTATGTTACTCCTCCTCTGTAAGGAACATTTATATATAATGATAACAAAAATATAGGAGGATACTAATATTTAGGCACACCCAGAAAAGGGCAGACTCAAAATTTTTTTGTTGGTAGGATTATGTACAAAACCGACTGGAAAAAATTAAAACATTGACATAGTTCTACATTGCGACCAATAAAATTCAAAATTTTTTAAACAAATTTCCAAGGTTTATGTATTTCTGGATGTGCTATGGAGATGAACTTATTTTCTATGTGAAATTTGTAACAAACAAAATATGGATTATACAAATTTTGATATTTTAATTTATTGGCGGTTTAAAATTATTAAAATTCAAAGATATAGGTAAATGTTTAAATACTATGGGGCAAGATAGGTAGCTGAAGTTTTAACGTTATTTAGAGATTTGTCTATATAAATGAATAAACATTTCAGTGTATCCATGAAATTGTTACTGTGACAATTAAAAATTAATTAATTTTTAACAATTAGATAAATATTATTTCGCTTCAAAATGTGCTAAAAATTTAAAATTTAGCAGAAAAGTGTGGCATTTTTAACGCAATGTTGAAAAATTATAATAATAATAATATTCCTAAAATGAGAAACATTAGTGATTGTTTTACTCCATTATTGATCCTTAAGGAAAAATCGAAATTCGCTCCAGAGGAGAAATCTTATGAATTAAAGAAATACTCCTCATCATGAAATATCTTTCTCAAAAATTAATATTATTTCAAGGTGAGAAGAAATGCTTGCAATATGCAAGCACCTTCTACTTGAATCACACAAACACTCATATATATATATATATATATATATATATATATATATATATATATATATATATATATATATATATATATATATTAACTAAAGGAAAAGAAAAGGTAGTGATGAGGGTGGCAACAAGGTGTTGAGGGAAGCCCAGCAGACACTCACCAAGTTGAGGACCAAGCTGGCAGGCTGCTGGGGGCGTCGAAGAGACACGTAAAACACACGAACACAAAAACACACGCAAGCTTATCGGGCCTAAGCCCTTCTTCAGCGAAAGAGTAACGTAAAGTGACACACTGGGCGGGGAATGACAGGGTGATGTGGGAAGGTTGATGATTGGAGGAGGTGGGGAGTAGGAGGGGTGGATAGCCAATAAAGAGGGAGTGTGATGAGGTAGAGTCCGAATAGTTACAAAGTAACAAGGAAACATTGTAAGGGGGCTAATAGGGTTAGCGGAGGTTGAGGCCAGGCGGAGAGAAAGAGTCGAGAAGATGGATATGTGCTAGTTCCCAGTGTCGGAGAAGGGGGGCAGGAGTGTCATAGGGTAAAGCGCGAATAATCCTAACATTGTAGCAACTATTGAAGGGGACATTGTGGGTATTAGCATGTAATGCAACTGGGAGGGGGCGTCTGAGAGAAACGCTATTCCGGTGACCGTTCATTCGGATGTTTAACGGATTGCTGGTGAGGCCTACGTAAAACGCGGGACAAAGGGTGCAGGTAAGGAGGTAAATGACGTTACGGGTGGTGCAGTTGCTTCTGGAGGTGATGGGGTAGGTGATGTTGGTGGAGGGACTCGAGAAAGAAGATGATGGTAGGTGGATAGGGCAAGTGAGGCAGCGAGGTTTTCCGCAGGGGTGGGAACCTATTGCAAGAAGCGTGGTAGAAGTAGGAAGTTCCTTCCTCCACAAGATATTTCCCAAATTTGGGGGCCGGCGGAAGGAGAGGAGCGGAGGATTGGCAAAAAGGTTGATAAAGAGGGACTGATGGGAGGAAGAGGTAAGAATTGGGTGGGCAGCATGAAGGATTGTTTTGAGAGCTTCGTGGATACCAGGATGGAAAAGTGTCGTAAGAGTAAGTGGAGGGGTAGATGCAGGAATAGTGGGTGTGTGAGGATGAGATCCAATGTGGGTAGGCGTCATCGCCCTATGGATCTGTTCGCGGACCAAGACTGGAGGGTATCCACGTTTGAGAAGAGCATCCTCGAGGACAGAGTAATACTCTAGAAGGGATGCTCTATCGGAACAAAGCCTCCATCCTCGACGAGCAAGGGCATAGGGGATAGAGGTTTTGGTATGAAGGGGATGGCAGCTATCAAAGTGGAGGTATTGGAGGCTGTTGGTGGGTTTGATGTGAACACAGGTGCGGATTTGGCTGTCTTGAAGGTAAAGATCGACATCCAGGAATGTGATGTGGGAGGTAGAGGATTGGTGGGTGAAGGACAGTGAAGGATGGGAGGAGAGACGTGAGAGAAAGGAAAGGAGAGAGTCAGGTCCATGCGTCCAAATGAGGAAGACATCGTCGATGTATCTCAGCCACAAAAGTGGTCTGAGTGGAACGTTGAGGAAGAGTCTTTCCCATTCTCCAAGGTAGCAATTGGCGTATGAAGGCGCCATTCGGGTGCCCATCGCAGTGCCTCTAATTTGAAGGTAGTGACGACCATCGAAAGAGAAGTTGTTCAATTTGAGCACCATTGCCACCAAGTCTAATAAGAAATGGGAGGAAGGTCTTGCGTCGGGTGGTCTTGAGTCCAGGAGTTTACTAAGGGCAGAGAGTCCATCATCGTGGGGGATGTTTGTGTAGAGGGAACAGACATTGATAGTGGCCAAAATGGTATTGGGTGGGAGAGGAAAGGGGAGGTGTTTGAGACGTTTGAGAAAGTGGTTAGTGTCTTGGATGAAGGAAGGGAATTGACGAATGAGAGGTTGTAGGTGGGAGTCAACGAAGGCGGAGATGCGTTCTGTAGGGGAATTAAAGCTGGCAACAATGGGGCGGCCGGGGATGTTGGGTTTATGGATTTTAGGGAGAAGGTAGAATGTGGGTGTGCGGGGTTTGTTGGGGATCATTAGAGCAATGGCGGAATCGGAAAGGCCTTCCTGTTTTCCTGAGGAATGAAGATAGGACGAAATTTGGCAGGAGTGGTGGTCTGTGGGGTTGGAAGTAAGGTGAAGGTAAGAGGTTTCGTCAGAAAGTTGGCGCTCGGCTTCCTCGTTATATTTGGCGCGATCCATCACAACCGTGGTGGTGCCCTTGTCGGCAGGGAGGATGATGATATGGTCAAGATGTTTGAGTGTGGAAATGGCATGCCTTTATATATATATATATATGTATATATATTTATTTATATAAATATATTCCTCCTCTGTAAGAAGAGTCTATATATAATAGATATTTTATGACCTCTTCTGTAAGGAAAATCTATATAAAATGACTAGTAGAAGGTACTTTCATACTGCAACCATTTCATCTCACCTTGAAAAAAACATGTAGTAAAAGAAATTACTAAAATCTGCAATTTTAAAGTTTTAAAGTTTTTTAAAGTTGTACCACATTTAGAAGTCCATTAACATTTTGCTCATTGATTAAATTCAAATAATTGTTAACATTCGCAATAACAATATCATGCAGACATTGAAATGTTTATTTGTTCAAATGGACCAATGTCTAAAGTGCTTAACAATTTCAGCTCTCTATCTTGACTGGTAGCATGTAGACATTAACCTATTTTTTTTACCTTTAATAATTTTTAACTGCCAAATAAATATGATATATATATATAGTCGAGGGGGATTACATTGAAAAGTTATATTAGTTTCGTTTCTTTATATTTAAAATAAATGTGCTTTTTTGAAGAGTCCCTTTAATTTTTAAATTACCCTCGTAGTTTTTGCTGTTTTTGTTGGAATGTGAACCAATTTATCAATTCCTTATAATTACCCCATTTTGTATTAATTTGACAAAACAACAAATGATTTAATAGTATTTTCTACTTTGATGATCTATGAATGTTTTTCAATATTGTTAATCGCATTTGTACTCACTCTGTCTGCCCATGCACCGAATTTTGATGCAATGAGGAGAGTTGGGACTCGAAGATCATCTGGATAGTTTAGGCTGGTGACACGTATGAAAGCTATTTATTTTTTGGAATCCATTCTCATTTGTAAGCTCAATCATTTACTCAAATATACATAAATTATTTTCAAGATCAAATAGAAATGAGGGAGACAGGAGGATTAATGTATTTAGAATTTATGATTTTCCCAGTCACAACTGCCTTAACCACTCATCTGAGTGTTTAATTTTTTGAAGCCACACTGCTGTTGGGCATTTAAATAGGAATGGAGTATGTGCATGAAATGCTTTAGTTGGGTATGAAAATTACATATTTTTTAAAAGATGCTTAACTTACCGTAATAAAAAATACATTGATGATGATTTCAATGATTGTTTTTCTGTATGTTTACAGTGTCAAATGATTATATGTGGGTATTAGCTTTACAAAGAGACATCTTTCTTACTGCCATAAATTATTAACATGATAACTTTAACTAATAAATACACAAAGAAAAATTTTGCCGACAATATTAAAAAAGTTGCCCCTCTATCTCCATCAAACAAAGTCATGGACAAGAATTAAAGCATTCACATTGTTTAAGTCAACCATTTATTCAGGTTCACATCAGTCATTTAAAAATCAAATAGAAATGATGAATACATGGGGATAAATATATTTATACTTTATGATTTTCCTAGTCACAACTGCCTATATTTTAAGAATATCTATTGTGTGGTATATGACTAATGCTGACAATTCTTTTATTTACTTGACCATAATGGACAATGAATTTCAGATTTTTTAGGTGACCCCCGGAAACCTTGTTGGAGACCTTTCACAGATGACTGAAGATTTACTTAAGCAGGCCTTACAAAGAGATGAACTAAAACATATATCATATAGGTTATTAAGAAACCTATTTTAAGCCTTGGCTGTAATAAGAAATCGGATCCTGCAGTTACGGAAAATAATGAAAGGCTCCGGATTTGTTCTATTTTTATGGGTCACCTAACGAAATAAAAAATTAACAAAAAACTTATGATTTTCTACTTATTTCCTTAATTTATTCAATTATTAAATTACATTTGCTAAAAGTATTTCATGATTTACTAATTGGAGGAGGCTTTTAGAAAATTATCATAGATATATAATAAACAAAGAATATTCCAAAATATACATGTCTTAAATCAAGCAATAATTTTGATAGATTTAATACCTATTGAACTACAAATCAGGCCCCCTCACAGGGGATTCACTGAGAGTATATCTATAAAAGATTAACTTTAATAAATATTAAAAAATTATATCCTTTATTTGCATTTTACATGAAGTCATCCTTAACCCTTAAGCAGTCATACAAAAACATAATGTAAACATTTGCCTGCATAGCAAATGATGAAATTGTTTCAAGCATTAATATAAAATGAGAAAATTACTTTTTATGTTGAAAGTATCTAGACAAGCTTTGCAAATGAATAGCCTGTGATTTGGACATATGAACATCACATAGCGCTAACAGTACTTTCAAACCATATGATTCTTATCTCTTGAACACATTGAGAACCTTCTTTGTGATGCCAAATAGCAATGTTGATGACATGGAGGAAGATGAAGATGTGGCGTAATATTTTTGAAAAATATTTGGATATTGCATTTGTGTATCCACAGTGCTATATCTGAGAATGTACATGTGTCCCTCTGTTTTTTCTCATTTCTATTGGGAGATTATCTTTTCTGGCAGATTTCATATCATGGTCATATGATAGATGCATAAAGAAAATGTGAGGAATTTAGAAAATTTGTGTCTAGAAGCTTCATGAAAAAAGGTGAAGAGGGTGACATCTGTAACATATTTAAAAAAAATAAATATTTTCACAATTTTTTCAATGAAATTGAAGAATGAACAGGTTGTTTGGTCCAAGATCAGCATTCATTATAATTTTTTGAAGTATTTCTAAGGTATTTAGTTTTTGTGGGGGAATATATTCGGACTAATATTGTGAATATGTCTAGTTTCTAGTTACTTGAAGGTTATTCACTGATCTAGATCAGGTGCTTTCGATGCTTTTTTTGCCAGTAAGGTACTGAAGGACTGATATAGAACCACATTGTATATTAAATTTTAGTAAATGGATGAAGAAGAACTAGAAGAAATATCATTTTTATATTAGTGGTTTATGAGAGTTTAATTTTTTATTATTTGCAGAATTTTTAGGCTTCATGGTCATCTTAAATATGCTTTACTTCTTTTGTGAGTACACTGTCCGTCATGGAATTGAAAACTTCAATTTCATTACATCCATGGAAATACTATTACTTGACTTTGATGTTGTTGTGACTGCTGACATTCTTTTAATGTCTGATACTCTTTTATATTGTTCCTATAGAGGGGTAAGTCAAAGAAAGGTTGTATTCCATATTTTATGCAATTATAAGTGAATAAATAGTCATTGAAGACATTTTATGCTCTGATGTTGTTGAGGCTGAAGCTGTGGAAATTTTTTGTTGGTAGAATTATGTTCAAAACTGACTAGAAAAAATGAAAACATTGAAATAATTCAACAATGTGACCAATAAAATTAAAAATTTTCAAAACAAATTTCCAAGTTTTATGTATTTCCGGATGTTATAATTAGCTGAAATTTTTTAGGTGGAATTTGTAAAAGAACAAAATATGGATTATACAAATTTTGATATCTTAATTTTTTTGCCGTTTTAATATTATTGAAATTCAAATATATAGTTATATATTTAGATACTATGGGGCAAGATAGGTAGCTGAAGTTTTTCAGTTATTTAGAGATTTGTCTATACAAATGAATAAACATTTTAAGTATCAATGAATTTGTTATTGTAGCGCTTAAAAATTAATTAATTTTAAAGAATTAAATAAATATTATTTCACTTCTAAATGTGCTACAAATTTAAAATTTAGCGGAAATGTGTGGCATTATTAACCCAATTTCGAAAAATTATCATATTCCAAAAATGGCAAATATTAGTGATAGTTTTACTCCATATTTGTTCGATATGGAAAAAGCGAAAATCACACTGAAGGAGGAATCTTATTATTAAGGAAATATTTCCCATGATAAAATATCTTTCTGAAAAATTAATATTATTTCAAGGTGTGAATAAATGCTTCCTGTATGCGGGCACCTTCTACTAGTATCACATATATGTGTGTGTGTGTATATATATATATATATATATATATATATGCAAGTGTGTGTGTGTTCCTTCTCTGTAAGAAGAGTCTATATATAATAGATACATGTTATGTATACAATTGTGCATAATAGTACATTGTAATCAGCGACGAACTTCTGCCTAGGGTCCCAACCTCGGCAGGGGCCCCGACCAGGGGCTGAAATGGTACACATTGAGGACACAGGACACGGAAAATAATGTGTCAATTTTTCTGAACGAAATTGAAAAGTTGATTCTCGTAGAGTGTTAAAGAGTTGTGTGTGAGTTACTATTTAAGCTAAATGATCACGTGACCATTACTCATAATCCTCTTATTTTTTAGAAATTACCGATGTCTGGCGTCAACAAAAAACTGAGCGGGTTCCAGAAAGGAGAAAGGAATAAGGAGAAATTGCAGAAGGAAAAAGACCTTCTTTGTAATGTTCCTAAGTTGGACTCGTTCTTCGCCTCTTTCAGACCTAGTACTAGTACCAGTGCATCAGCCTCTGGCGATAGGAGTGACGACCGTCAACCGGCAAGCGTGTCTGACTGTGACGAGATACCTCAAATTTCTCAAAACTTGATTTCCGAAAACCCCGCAGCAGTCATTGGAGAAGATTCTGGTGAACATCCTGAATCGCATGCGAACACATGTTTTCACATCATTTCCATCTGTTAGTGACGATCCTGCCGAGTGGATACTGGACGATGCCGATGCCACACTCGAACACTTCGTACAAAATGGCGTGAAATAAAATGCGGATGCAGATTTATCTTCTTTGAAGCGCCAGTAGGTAGATACAACCAGGTATCTATCCCTTTCACTCTTTAGCCGAACATTGCCTAATGGTTAAAAACGACCTCGGCCTTGGCTAGTATTTTCGAAGAGCAAATGTACCGTGTTCTGCACCCCTTGTAAGATGTTTGGAAAATCTGGGTCGCTAGGTAATGATGAAGGGTACAACGACTGGAAAAATTCAGGTCAGAGAGGGAAGGAACATGAAAATTCAGGCGATCACAGGTCAGCATGTGTGACGCTGTTAGCGAGGAAGAACGTTGGCGGTAGAGTTGACAAGAGTCTTGTTCTTCAAATGGAAGAAGAAAAAAAATACTGGCATGAGGTTTTGAGGCGTATTGTGGCTGTTGTGAGATCACTGTCTGCACGTGGATTGCCGTTTAAAGGTTCACAGGAGAGATTTGAGTAGGGCGGTTCTGGCGCAGGTCAAGGTCAAGCTAAAGGTCAAGGTCACCCTATTATGCAGTCAGAACACGTGTACTCAAGGACACCTGCAGCCAACTTCCGTCCTCCGACTTAAAGGCCGCAGCACACCTGGCCAACTCAAGGCTATGGCAAAACTCCATGAACACTGTATTGCGCAGAATCGGCACGTGTACTCAATGCCGCAGCACACCTGGTCAACTCAAGGCTATGGAAAAACTCCAAGGACTCTGTATTGCGCAGAAACGGCCCATGTACTCAATGCCGGAGCACAACTGGCCAACTCAAGGCTATGGCAAAACTCCTAAGACACTGTATTGCGCAGAATTGGCATGTGTACTCAATACCGTATCACACCTGGCCAACTCAAGGCTATGGAAAAACTCCAAGGATACTGTATTGCGCAGTAAGGATACTGCTCCTCGAGGCCACAGCTCACCTTAGCGGTTCTGGCACAGGTCAAGGCCAAGCTAAAGGTCAAGGTCAACCTATTATGCAGTCAAAACACCTGTAATCAAGATATTTAACGACTGAAATATGAAAAGAGCACCTTTTTATATTGATGTCCGAATAGCTCAGTGGGTACAGCTGTGACATTGAGATTCAAAGTTCCAGGGTTCTAATCCCTGTTCGGACAATTTTTTTCAGGTTTTACTCGAAATATATAGACTTTCTTTTGTGAATATTAACACGGAAAGTTGTAACATTTAAGGGGTGAAATAAAAAAACATAGGTATAGGTTAACTCAAGTATTTATTGACATTTGTTTACAATTTTAAATCACATTCTGTTCTTTTAAATAATGGACACCCTCTCGAAAATTTGTCGTGCCCTTCTTTAGGATCGTCACCTTATTCCCATGAATATATTCTCACACCACATTTACAGCATACGGTGACGTCCTCATAACCAGTAAAAATATATCCAATATTAGCCATTTGGTAATATTTAAAAATATCCTTTTTTTTTGGGAAAATCGTTAAACGTTATAAATCTATCATGTTCCCTATCTAAATTAACATTGCTCTGAAACCATTTCGTTAGTGATTCACAATTGTTCGTTCCACAAATGACTTCACCATTTTTATGTTGAGGTAACATGCAATATCTACCCATTGATGGTAGTTGTTTAATCGTGGGGCATCCAAAAACTTGTAGATCGATGACTTGGTCTCCCAAAAGTGAGGAAAGGAATTTAACTTTTTGTAAACCCTTTACAAAGATTAAATTATAGTTTGAAATATATTTGTTTAAAACTCTTTGGAAATCCTCATGATGAACTTCCCCATCATCTAAAGCAATTCTGTGATGATTATGAGCTAACCAAGTGTTTTCTCGTTTGAATGATAAATCCTTTGGGCAATCAAAAATCACGATTGAAAGCCATTGCGATCGGTGTCGCAAATTGCGAATTCTCTGACTATGAATTCATTACCGATATTGAGATACGCTTGAAAATCCACTATACATTTACTCAATCGTAGCACTTGTAATGGAGTGCGGTTTACGGGAGTTTTACTTCCATTGCCAGGGACCGACTCCATAATTCACACTTACGGTTTGTGAGCTAATTAAACCCAACGCCAGGGACCGAATCAACCACATACACACAGAGATGAGCAGTTTATACGGTTTTAACCCGATGCCAGTGACTGTCACCTCTTTCACATTCATCCGATAATTTTATCAGATAGCGAGCAATGTAAGGAAATTTTAAGTCTCAAACGTTCGTAGTCGAGTTTTCTCCCCTCTGGCTTTTCCAAGTTATCGACGTTTTTGATACCGATTACACCTGCCACTTCAATAAACTGTTCGTAAAAATAATCTGCGTTTATCTGGTCGTTGTCTAGATTGCCAAAAGCCAGTGCTATACATTTCACACCTAGTAACAAATTCTTCCATTCCTCAGCATTCAAGGTCACCGAGCATTGATCACCTCTAATGAGCACATGTTTTTTTCCAAAATAATTTACTAAACTCACGGGAGATTTGAGCAGAATATTTTTTGTCCCAAATTAAAATAGTCAGATATTATTTTCTCTTGACTAACAAATTCACACCAATCGGTATAGTTTAGTTCAACCGATCCCTTATTCACTTGAGTTAACTGTACGATCACTTCACAGAATCTCTCGGGATCGAAACCGATGCTGAGAATTCTTGTTTTAGCAGAGTTCAAGAAAAACACAGTTTCTAGTAGCAACTGGGTGGCATCACACACTTTCTTCTTCTTCTTCTGCACAATTTTCGGCTGTCTGTTACATTTTGAAGTGGGTGATATTTGCAGACTTGATGGAGGTGAGGGTCGTTTCTCGGGGGTTGCAGTTTCCAGACCGGTTGGTGGTGGCCGTGAAGTTTCCCTTCTGCGTTTAGGAAGGACGGGAGACTCTGCACTTGCTGGTTCTGCATGACAACTGATGATAACTAGGTTGAATGCCTGGATATATGCTTTAGGAGGAGGCGGAAGGGAGTGAGGAGGTGGAACATTCGGCATTGGTCGAACAGGGCTCTACGTCGACCTTCAAGGTTAGGAATTTCAGCCAATGAGATAAGCAGTACGCATTTCTTAATGCGCCATCACTTTTGCTTAAGCGGTGGCACGGATTCAAGCAGGAAATGGAGGGGAAGGAAAGTTCATCTGGTGAAGGGCAATCTATATCTTTCCTCATGCTTATGAAAGTGCGTCCGGTGAGGTCAGAAAGGAAGCTATATTTTTCGTCGCCGAAGACGTAGAGGGCGGTGGCGTCCTTGATGATAGTTTCCAGGCAGGAGAGAAGCTCGGTGTAGGGAATGAATCCGTTTGCGAACGATGTCTCGTTACACAGGAGAACGTTGCTCGATTTCGCCTTCCTGCCTCCACCGATCCATTTGTTCGGACTTTGGAAGCTGCACCAAAAGACTCTCGGAATCCACCTCCACCGCAGCCAATTCTTTCACTCTTCGGTCCGAGCCCCACTAGAAGTCGATGATGAGCCGCATCTTGACAGTTTCGAGTCAGAATCTCGAATGATGACTGCCGCGGGTAGCGGTGCTATTTATTCTCGAACAGCAACTCTGCGACCGAGGATGGCAACGTCTTCCTTTCCTGGTGCTCCCAAACTCTAGGTAAAAGAGTTGAGCCACTCGACAGTCGTTGAATTGTGGGAGGGAAAAGAGACAACACAATTTCCCGCAAACGTCCGAACGAAAGCTCTGAAGTTGAACTGAATTTCGAGCGCGAGAGAACGGTTCTAGAAATTTTGATATCGAATGGACGAGTGGTGGATAACCATACGAATCGAAATATTCTGCCTTTTGCTTATTTAAAATGTGCACCGCGATCCAATGGCTTCCCGGTCAAGTAGAAGCGTCTAAATTTATCACGTAGATTCCAGGCGAGGGTGAGGGTAAACTATCTGAAGGAAACACCCCACGAAACACTTTTCTCGTGTGTAGTTCGCGACTAAGTAAATTGTATATATCTAACGTGTTCATCGCTTATGCAAAATTCGTGATGATGTTTCGACTTTTAATCTATTTCCAAAGAGGCGTCGTATTCCGCGTAAACGATGCACGTTATGGTTTTTTCGAGCGGGTTTTCGAAGCCAGCTTCGATTCTCACGGTACCCCTATCCATCAAACCGACATATTCTTCGTTACCCGAACCGTCAGGTGTTAGATCAAAAGCTAAAATGAAATATCCATGTGCGAACATGTCCAAGGTTATTTTATTACCTTTATCACCGTGATGCACGCCGATTCCCGAAAACATAGAACGGTATGCTTGCGTCCAGCATTTTTGATTGGTGAAATTTGTCGAAATGCCTTGCGGTGTCATTCGCTCACCGATGACGATGAGAAAGAAACTAGCCAAAGAATAATGAGAGAACGCAAACGGATTTTTGTCCCTCCTTCCAACGTACGCATCGTTATCGACCATGCTGAAAACTATTTTGTTCGGAAGCTGTCCTGTTATGACGTTATCTACAGAAATCGTTTGATTTCCTCGAGGGACGGTGAATGTCTTAACTTCCACTCGCTTGAAAGGATACATCGCGTTGCTTTGCTCCAACGCTCTGGAATGAGCCAACAAAATTGAGGGGTTTATATCGTTATGCTCGACGTATAAAGTAGCATCGAGGATTTTCAGCACGGAAGTACCCGCAGCATCCTCCTTGATGTAGAATCTCGGTTTTGCGAGCGTTGATTTAACACATACGTCGACCCCATTAATTAAGAGACGCTCTTGGTTAAATACGTCGACATGCAATTTACCATAGAGCTCCACGACCCTACTGTTAGCAAATTTAGCTTTTCTCGTAACAAATCCTACATTTGCGTCATCTTTTTTATTGATATCCTCACCGCTATCGAGCAACCACCCATCGCAAGCCAAATGAGTCTTCGCCGCATCCGCGCCATAACTAAGGAGATTTTCTAAAGTGCTACGATAGTGATAATTACCTTCCGAGGATGTGGCTTGCTTTTCGCTTAAATAGACGCTGCATTGCTCGATCATCGAATGCAAGATATTATTCACTACCCCGGGTTGATTTTTGTCCCCTGGCTCATAGTCTGATCCATCAGCTTTGACAAATTTCACCCTGATTTGTAAATAAAAACTTCAAATTTTGGTACGATTCTCCCAAATCTTTCCCTACGAATTCGATGGACGATTGATTGTCTAAGGAAGAGATTGGTCTGTACGGAATGAGGCGCTTGCCTAAAATATTCGTTTGCAAAGCTGGCCGACTAAATATGTCGAGCGAGGATAGCATGTGTTCCATCTCGTTTATGAAGAAAATATGTCCGTATTGACGCGACTTCTCTTTCTCCTCGAATGAAGTTTTTTGCGTTTGATGTTTCTTTTTACTAACTTTGGTATTTTACTTATGCGTAAATCCGATCCACTCATCTTTTTAATTTTTTCTTCCGCCTTTCTCTTCAAATTCGCTCCAGCCTCACCCAATCGATTACGCAATATTTCTTTAATTGGTCTCGTTCCCAAATCCGAGAGAATTCCGACCCCCGTACTGGCCGCCTCCTTACCTACCGCATTAAGACCGCTTTGTATAAGTGGTTTAGCGAAACAAAAAAGACCCGTGAGAAAGCTTCCTAATCCTCTACCTCTCTGCGCACGATAACTGGCGCGGTAGACGGGACCTATTTCTCCTCCGCATTGATTGACGTAATACGTCGTATATCGATCCACGTCTTTTAACATCTCGAACGATAATGATTGCTTTTTTGGTTATTGCAACACTTTTATAAAGTGTAAAACTAAAAGAGAAGGTGTAGCTCCACCGAAGAAAGGATATGGTTTGCCGTCTTTTCCTGTGAGTAGTATTTCAACGTTCTCGATTTCTTTTTTCTCTACGGGAAAGTAGTAAACTGGATTGAAAAAATGGTGTCTTTCTTCGTTTACGCTGACAATTCGCAAACATCTGCTGAGAGAATCACCGACCAATTGCGGCTTGATTAAATCCGTATAAACGAAAATATATATATATATATTTTCAAATATGACATAGTTTATTTTCTCCATCATTTCTCTTACACCGACTTTCGCTTCGCTACCCAAAAAATCCTTTTTTTCACTGACCTCATATAATACTCGTAAAAATTCCTCCAGAGACTTGTAAGATACTGGTGGAAAATCCACACCCAAGCCATTCGGTAATATTTCGGCGTGTAAACTTACGAGTTTATCCATAGCTTTTATCATCCTTTCACCGAAATCGATTTCACCCGATTTCTTCGGTTCTAAAATCTAATCGGTTAATTCTCTGGCATTTCGATGTGTACATTAGCAAATTTTTCTAAATTTTCACATCTTCAGGTATGTCGACGCATTTGTAGAGAAAATAGACGAGTTGCAAAATAATATCGTCAAAACGAGCATTCAAATCTTGGGAATTCATACTGATGATATATTGCAACAAAGATTCGTATTTTCCCGCAGGAGGTGCAATAAGCAATGAATCTGGTGGAATTTCAACATAGACGCCTACTAATTTATCCATCTCCTTAATCACCTTCGTTCCTAAAGACATCCTTGCATTTAATTCAACATTCATCTTTGATTTTGATTCCAAGACTAAATCCAATAACTTGTACGAGTCATTTTCATCACATTTCAACAAATTTCTTTTCTCATCAGCCGATAGCGATCGTAACATATCCTCTAACGAGTTGTTAGTTCCGGGATGGATCGTAACTGGTAAATCACCGGGAATCTCAATATGAACTTTATCTTTAGGACAAGTCATATGTTCCTTCAATACATCCAAAGCGCGTTTTCTTTTCTCAGTAGGTAACGAGTCTAGCATATGTTTCATAGATTTATAAGTTCCTGGAGCTATCGTGATCGGTGTACTATCATTCATTTCGATATTGACGTGTCATCTATCCCTATTCATTTCCTCCCTATGGATCCTGTTATCACGAATCTTTGGATGCAAAAATTCGGCCAAACCCACTCTCCATTCTCCGCTTCTTAAATCCACTCGTTGAGATAATTTCGTCCAAAAATGAGCTATTGTATTATCTTCGAAATACTCGCGAGAGCTATTGCTAAGGAGGGTGAGATAGAACTCGTTCATTTTAAACGTCTTACCGTCGAAGCCTTAATCCAAGAATTAAAGGAATCCGAATATCCTTTCCACTTGACGAAATATTCGAGACTGCGACCTTTTCCTCTACGCCTCAATATTTTATCTATTTTAAACTCGGTGGCCTCGGATACGATTGTTCTCTTTAGTTCTGGTTTGTAAAAGTATCCCTCGATACTCTCTCCGTTCATATCTTCCAACTAGTACGTAGGAACAATGTTCCCCGTAACGATAGATTTAATTTTAAAAACTTCGGTCGTATAGTTTGACGTATATCCTTTAGCGAACGGCATTCTCTCTTTGCTGATTCTTACGTAATCTCCCGCGGTAAATCTTGGCTTTCTCTTTTTTTTCCTCCGAGACGTGTCTCGACCAGTCGTTTCCCCACCTCGAATGCATTTGAGTCGTTTATTTGGGAAGGAGCTATTCCGATGGTAGAATGAACGTCATCGTTATATCCCTTCATAAGTTTCGGTAAGACGGTCACAAAATCGTAAGTGGAATATTTGGTGAAATATTTGTACATTTTAGTCTTGAGCGTTCTATTGAATCTTTCCACAACCGAAGCTTTAACATCTGGATTGTGAGTGTAATAAAACTTTATATTTTCCCTTGTTAGAAATTCCTGAAATTTTCTATTCTTGAATTCGGTACCCTTATCGCTTTGCAATTTTAACGGTTTTCTACCGCTCTGCTTAAATATTAACCTGAATGCCTCCACAATGTCTTCCCCAGTTTTACTTTTTAGCGGAACTGCCCACGCGTATTTAGAGAACAAATCGATTACGGTCAAAATATATCCATATCCTATATTGTATTTTTTCAAGTTTCGCATATCGTTCAAATCGCATTGCCACGTTTCGTCAATGTACGACACGTCGTAAAAGTTTCTTTGAAAGCGTTTTCGTAGCGGTCTATGCAACGTGTACGCGTCCTGCGAATGTAACCAGTTTTTAACTTTACTTTTCGATACCTTTTTATTCAAAGCTTTCCACAATTTATCCGCAGTGGAAAAACCCGCAGGATTTTCAGGATCGCCGTAAATACTTTCAATTACTTTATCGGGGTCCACGGTGTCTTTTGTTTTCGAACCCGAGATCCCCGACGCGGTAAGCTTCTTCCCCGCTTTGATGTTATTTTTTCGCTTAACGCCTCTGCGCGGTTTAATCTCTCCATCATACCTTCCCATGATATGGTGGTGATTTCCGGGATTCTGCCGTGTTGATCCATTTCCTGGACAATATTTCGCCGACGTTCCAGTCGGCTTCTTCAGGTCCGAAGTGTCGGTGCCCGCTTGTTTCTTCGGATCCGACTGCCTCGGCAGTCGGAGGGTCGCATTTCCCGCATTCATGCCTAATGCGCCCTTGTGGTGTCTTCACTCCTGGCTGTTAATCTGAGAGTTGGTGACCGATGAGGTCACACTAAAACCCCGTCAATCTGGGGCGTTTTCCCTGAGGCAGGGATTCGATGGTATCCAGGCTGGCGATGGGCCGTTTGTAACGATCCCACCACCGAACCTGGATATCTCCTAGCCGGCGGACCTCCTCGTGAGGAGAGAGGGCCACCGCGGCGAAGTATGCCTTCGCAGCCGAAGGAAACACGACATCGAGAGGCTCCACGTCGGCCAGGCGATGTATCCGGGCGTTGCCATCCTGCCTGGAGCAGTTCAGCAACCACCGAAGCGCCGAATTCTGGACAACCTGGAGACGGTTGATTTTCGTCCGTGAAGCCGATGACCATACCGGAGAGGCGTAGGTCAGCACTGGGAGGACGCACGCCAGGTACAGCCTCCTTTTTGTCTCCATGGAGAGGGTCCGCGAACGCAGGAGTGGACCAAGCCTCCTGAGCGCCGCAAATCCCCTCTGCCTCAGCCGTTCGACCTGCGATGTCCAGAGCAGTTTTCGGTCGAGCTGGACTCCGAGATAAGTCACTTCGTTGTCCCATTGGATGATGTCCCCATCACCGATAGATCGACTCCAGGCGGAGCGCCAAATCCGGGATGGAAGACGATGGCTTTCGTCTTCCGCGGATTGACGGCGATCCGCCATCGACGATACCACGAGACCACTGCCTCCTGTAATCCCAGAGCCGCTGCGTATTTTTGCGAGGAGCGGCAAAGAATCGCCGCATCGTCCGCATACAGGGCCAAAATGATGTTCCACCCATGGTCTCGTGGCACGTCGTGGGTGAAGATGTTGAAGAGTACTGGCCCCAGAACGGATCCTTGCGGAACACCAGCCCGTGCCTGCTGGAGATCCGATCCGTCCTGAAGCCACTTCATCCGGAATTCCCGGCCGTGTAGGTAGGATTCAACGAGGCGAAGAATCCAGGCCGGGAACTGGAGTCGATGCATCTTCAACAGGAGGCCCTCGTGCCACACGCGGTCGAAGGCCTTCCAGATGTCGAAGAAGGCCCCTGCGACCGCGTGTTTCCTGTTGAAGGCGTCGGTGATGAAGGACGTCGCTCGCGCCAGCTGGTGAGTGGTTGAGTGACCCTCTCGGAATCCGAACTGCTCCGCAGGAAGGGACTGCCCCTCTCGTAGGTGGTGCTGAATCTCGGGCAGCAGCAGCCTCTCGAACATCTTCCCAAAGCCCGCCAGCAAGGAGATGGGGCGGAGATCAGCCGGGCTTAGTTCTGCGTCCTGTTTCTTTGGGATGCGGACGACCTTCGCCCACTTCCAAGATGACGGGAAGTGGGAGATCCTCGCGCAGCCGGTGTAGATGCTGGCAAGATATGCTACGGCCGCCACTGGAAGCTGCCAGATGACGGTGTTACAGATGTCATCGTCCCCCGGCGCTCGTCGCAGGTTCAGCCCCCTCATGACTTTCACGATGTCTTTGGGCCGGAATTCCGGGATGGAGTCTGAGTCCAAGGGCCCTCGGTCCATCGCCGCCAGTTCCTCAGCGACCTCCAGTTCAGCTTCCGCTGATTCCGCCGTGGATGGGTTGGGGGTGAAGACCTCTCGAAGGTATTTCCTCACCATATCCGCCTTTTCTGAGGGAGTGGCTGCCAGCCTATTCCCGTGGGATAGGAGAGGGTCGCGGCGCTGTCCTCCGCGCAGCTGCCGGCAGACCTTCCACACAGAATGGTCCTCCAGGGAGACGGTCGACAGGTACCGCTCCCAGGCCTTTTGTCGAACCTCGCGTAGCAGCAGCTGGACTTCAAAGTTGAGGTCGGCGAGCTGCTGCTTGAGGTCCGGGGTTCTGTGGCGCTGCCACCGCCGCCGGACGCTGTTGCGGAAGGTGATCGTATTCCGCAGTCCGGTAGGCAGCGCAAACCTGATGGAGTGCCGAGTCAGGACCATAGGGATGTGGGCACCCATGGATGACTGTATGACCGACGTTAAACGTTGAACCATGGCGTCCGCTTCCACCGCTGTTGTTGGTGGAGCCGGGTGATCTGGGAGGTTCACAGCGATGTTCTTGCGGAAGCTCTCCCAGTCCGCTCGGGCGAAGTCGCGACGTTTTCTCGGGGGATCTTCACCGGCAATCCACCAAGAAGGAGGAGTGTCGGATTGTGATCCGACGAGAGGGCGAAGACGGATGATGAGAACATTTCGTGAATAATTCGCTGACCTGTCTATTGTACGCTTCGTGCATCAAATCATCGATGACGAATAGAGTGGGAATTCTGCTTGGATTCTCGGAAGAAGGAACACAATTTTCAAATTCAACACCCTCTATATCAGGGTCGCTCCCGAGACTACAGCACCACACTACGCGTTCGATCTTACCATCTGACAGCTGCGGTAGATTACGCAAAAATCTCAAAACGAACGTTGTCTTACCACAACAGCTAGGTCCGGCGCAAATACAGGTGAAGGGGTGTTTCCACCTCAGTGACATAACACTAACTGAGCATATTTCCTTAAACTGTAATTTTTATTCAAGTTTCATCGTCAGATTCGAAAGCCTCTTCCCAAGTTCTCTTAAAATTTGGAATTTTGTAGTTTCCCCAAGCTAAGGTATTTATGCCATCCTCGCATATGTAGCGCTTATCATAGGAGAAACTCATCGCTAATTTATTTATTTCAATGGAAAATACTTCATGTTTCTTACTGCGAATTACATTCATTTTTCTGAACTGTATTGAGTTATCCATAAGACACTTTACATAGTCATCAAATGTTAAGCTGTTTTCGATCACAGATTTAGCAATACCCCTCGCCTTTTTCTTGTCTTGTTGCTCCTTTACTTTTTAGAAATAAAGCTTGCTCCTCAATTACACAAAGTGCGTCATCAGTTGTCCGTCACACTCATCTTTAAATTTCCCAATCACCTTTTAGTTTTTATCTCAAAAGCAAGGATGATCACGAGGGTAATTGGAAGTGTCGTATGTATCGAGGTCGGCCAGCATGTCCTTGTAAAAGTCTTCAGTCTTAATTTCATAAATAAAGCTGTCCGTGTCGGTATAACATAAATTTACCTTATCACCATATTTTGGTTTCATAAATTCATAGTGAAAATCGTACATTAATGTCTTACTTAAATCTAAGACACAAAACCCAATGTAAATAGGTTTATTCATCTTAATTTCTGTATCTCTCAAGTGGACGGCAACCAAATTTTTGTTAAAAATCGTACGATCCAGGAATGTAGACTTAGAAATTAACTTATCCAACCTTTACTGGTCAGACGTTAACTCTGAACGCATTCTTTTTCTCACGTTTTCCATTGTTTTCCCAAATTCCGCGTTATTCATGAGCTTGTAAAAGTCTTTTTCAAACTCATTATCAGCGGTTTTTCTACGTTCTGTATTTAACTCAATATACGATTTCAACCATGAAGATTGATTAAATTGGATGACACGATAAATGGTCTTGAGTCTTAGTCCCAGGGAAAGGGCCTGCTTAAGATTGACGTAGTGAATTACATATTTCGTCTTATCTTCTAGATCCGTAAGTAGTTTTTTATGTTTACTACCCGGAGGAGTCTTATTTTCAGGACATAATGGTAGATCAGTGTGTTCGCAGTGGAGCTCGTGGGGGTATTCCAAATCAACTTCTAAAATGTACCCAATGGAATGGGTATGGATTCCCCATCAAAATTTTGAATTTCTTCGGTAGAGAGCAACCGAAAACCGCTATATGGAAGGGATCTAGAGAGAGCCCATCCATAGAGATTGTTAGCATCCAAATAAATGATAAAGCGAAACTCAGAGAAATTTTCTAAATATTTATTATTTGCCACGCTGTATCGTTTAGAGCATTGGCTTATCCCACAACGTATACCCTTCTCTACCATCAAGATCATATTATAATCAACAAAAAGTTCGAGCTCGATTTCAGTGTGTTTGAGCATAGCGTTAAACGTCAATCCAGGAGCAGTGTAATACCACGCTGGATCGAGATTATATGCTCCTAAACACCCGTCTCGAAAGTTTTCAAATACATCAGCCAAAAGTGTAGCGTGTTTTGAGATATACATCGCTATAGTCACCCAAAGTCTTACATGCAAAAATCTCCCAGATTTTCAACGCGTGCGCATAGTTCTCGTCAGAAATTCCGTCTTCAGTCAATCGATTGAAAAACTTTTCTTTTGGTGGCAAACAGGTCTCGTCCAGTTTCGTCCAACTGTCCGTATAATCATAAGGGTACACACCCTTGCGTCGAACCAGATCTAATTGATCACTGAAAACCTCACCGGTAAGCTTAAATTTTTCGTGAGGAAGGTTATCCGCCAATTTGGAAAGGGAAGAAGCCATGAACCAGAAGGTATCTAAAAACCTAACAGAAAAATTTTCACTTATCGCCTTAGAGAATGCGATATATTTCTCTCTTTGGGATTACGTGAATCTTTTGGTCGTCGTAACCCAACTCGCTGACAATGATGATGTGAAAAACCTTCTGTCGCCTTGATTTGACCAATGCGTATTTACAATTGCAGGTTAATGACTCTAGCAAGGAGCGGCTCACGGTTAACACTATTAATAGTCTTTATGTGTATAATAGGTTAATGTTTGGGCTTTCCTCAGCGCCTGCGCTGTTCCAAATGGTTATTGATACTATTCTAAAAGGCATATATAACTGCGCAGCTTTTTTGGACGACAAACACGTTGGGTGAGTCAACCACGAGCCATGCCACGTAGCGCTGGAGCAAGTTTTGAAATGCCTGGACCAGCATAATGTGAAATTAAATGTTGAGAAGAGTGAATTCTTCGTGGATTCTTTGATGTTTCTGGGGTTTACTTTGTCCAGTAGGGGTAAAAGTCCTTCAAAGTGTATAGT
This sequence comes from Tanypteryx hageni, assembly GCA_028673005.1. Taxonomy (NCBI): domain Eukaryota; kingdom Metazoa; phylum Arthropoda; class Insecta; order Odonata; family Petaluridae; genus Tanypteryx; species Tanypteryx hageni. The sequence continues at coordinate 52,644 of JAJPWW010000343.1, read as the reverse complement.
CCAGAAAATTAAGTCTGCTCCCACACCTCAGAATGTAACTCAGATCAAGTTCTATCTTTCAATGCTTTGTTTTATAGGAATTTTATTCCCATGTGTCCTACCGTCTTAGAGCCTCTTCTAGAGCTCCTCCGAAAAGGTGTTCTTTGGAACTGGTCCCCGGAGTGTATGTCTTCGAGACCGGCAAGAACATGCTTTCAGAAGAAGCATTGCTGGTGTTGTTTTACCCAGACAAACCTGCTAGCCTCACAGTGGATGCCAGTGCTTACGGGGTAGAAGCCGAAAAGACAGTTTCAGCGCAGTCCACCATTTTGAATGTGACGTCAGTTTTTTTTGTAGCATTCTTCATCGTCAAAATTAATAATCGATATAATATATAATATATATAATATCGATATAATAAGGCCACCTTTCCAGCAATTGACCTCTTGAATTACACCTCGATCAAAGTCAATATCATTATTATTTTCATTCACATTTTCTTGCCAACCATATGATAGTGTGTGATTTACTCCACAAAATGTTTCGTCCAAATACATAATTTTCCATCCTCTTTGACGAGCTGACTTTGTTTCCCGAATAAACTTTGCACGTTGGTCCAGGATTCAGCGACTTTCAAAGCATACAGGCTTCCTGTTGTATTTTAGCATCTTCATCCAGCGTAACAAAGTAGATTCACTCACGTCTGGAAAATCAGGAAAATCTGATTTCAGTTCGATTAGAATATTAGACACTATTGGATATTCTTTTCTTAAGTAAAAACTATGCACTTTTCTTCGTAGCACTCCTTGAAACATTTCACCTAATACAATTCGCGCTCTACCGCTGCTTTTTTTGGGAGAACTTTCTGAAGGACGCACATTTTTCTTGCACTCATTACTTACATTTACTGCAGTCCTTTCACTAACATTACAACACATTGCAGTATTTTTAACAACTTGATTAGGATCAAATTTAATCACACCATCTTTGACCATTTGAAAAAATGTTCTAGCACTTTGAATGCTATTTTTCTCATGGTCTACGTAATTTTTTGTTAATCACAAAAGGCTCACTTTCTAAATTATTTTCTTGATCACTCGAAAAACGGCCGTATTTGTTACTACTAATATTTTCTATTCGTTGTAAGGCTTGTCGCTTTCTTCGAGGCATAGCGAAAACACGAGGCACCAACTGGACTGATCTGAGGCACTAAATGAACTAAGAAAACAGAACTCTAGACAAAAGAAAGGAAATAAATCAATAACTTTTTTGTTGAAGCTATATATGTTATTTACAAAAGTTTTTTCACATGATAGCATGCCTAAAGCACTTAGTATTTCTTCTTTCATAGTATTCCTAAGAAAAGTCTTTATTCTTCTATTCATCATTGAAAAACACCGTTCTGCTTCTGATGTCGACAATGGTATAGTGATCAACACTTTTAAAAGCTTGATGGTCTCCTGAAATGTTTCACACAAATCATCACCCACAGAAATGGTACTGCTCCAGAAATTGCTCTCAATTCCTCTCCTTCGTAAAAAACTTTAAAAGTTCATTCTTCAGTCTCTTTTTTTCCAAAAAAGGATACTTTTCAACTATTTCACTAATATACGTGTCAGGGAAATTTACTTTCTCCATAGTATAGGGGAAAGTATTGTATTCACGAAAAAAATCGACTTCGAGATTTCAATGGAAATACACATTTTGACCATTTTCTCGATGATGTCTGTGTGTATGTATGTATGTGATAGCTTTTTGTGGGTGCTCTAACTCAAGAACTATTTATCAGGTCAACGTGAAATTTTATATTTAACATTTTATGAGTCACAGGAACTGATTGGTTTTTGATAAAAATCGGTCGACCGGAAGTGGGTGTTTACTCTTGTCACATCCGTTATTTTGAAATATTTGCTTTAATATTTGATACATGTAAAAATATATTGGAATAAAGGTTGTAGGAAATTTACTTTTCTACAACCTTTGTTTGAAACATTTAACACTTAATCGTGGATTTAGTCACAAAATAGAAAGAGGTGATAGAAAACAAAAAAGCAGATGGGAACACATTGAAGGAGAACGAGGCGACGTGGGTGCAAATAAGCACAGAATTCAATTCAATTCCAGGTAATTAAATGAATGTATAGTCGTATTGTATATACGTTGCCATTTCTCCACAAAGTATCTGTTAAGCCTACTAGTAACTTACTTAAACTTACGGTATTCAAGTTATCAAAGTTGGTTTGGGGCCATTCCATGCCAATTCATCCAATCCATCATCTCAGATTTTGATGAAATTTAACAGAAAGTATTGCTCAGTGGTTTTTGACCATGCATAAAATTTTACTCATCAGTTAAATACTTTCCGAGGCACAGATATTTTAATGTCAAAAGTACCACTTAAAATAGCCTCATCGTCAGTTTAGTGAACATTTAAGGTAAGCCGAGTTCCTTCTCTGCAACCGGACATGATAAAGTGACAATTTAGGCAAAGTTAAAAATGTTGAATTTCATAAAAGGCAGACCTGATAGCAGTCTTTTTTTGTAGCATTCTTCATCGTCAAAATTAATAATATTAATCAATAGCAATTGCAATTAATTGATAAATAAGCACAACCTTATACCCCATGGGTCATTCTGTTACTCCATTCAGATGAAATTCACAGGATTCTCACATTAAAATAAAATTTGTTTATTTATTATTATTATTATTTATTAATTAACTATTTATCTTTATTATGTTTTATAGTCCTTATATCAATGGTTTCAAGTTTTGAAAATACTGCCATAATTAATATGCGACACTCACAAGCATGTAGATTAAATGAAATAATTCAAAAAACCAAAGCAATAGTATGGCAAAGCGTGTATAATTTAGTAAAATAATTTTCCTTTCCAATATTTACCTTTAACCACTAAACTATTATAATTCATATGAAACCAAAATTAAAATGAATAAGTTTTTATGGTTTTGAAGGTGTCACAAATAGAACATGTAATCAATTAAAGACGTGCTACGAAAACGTAATGAGAAAAACTCTGAAAGACGTTGCTGACAGTCGAGTGGACCCGGTGATCTTATTCGTACGTGTGTGCAGTCTATGGCACCTAATACACCGGGAAAGTTCGCAATTCCATGGAACCCATCCATAACCGTTCTTTGTTCTGTTATAGAATTAGGGAAATGGACGAAGTGCGGTGAAAGGCTTGCTAAATGCAACTGATAGCTCGTCGATGACACGCAAAGCAGTAGAACGGTTAATTCCGGCCGAATCTTACATTAATATGTGGAAAGCTCCTGTGGCGTAAAACCTCAGCGCAGTCAAAAGTCTATTCATCGGCGAAAGATGCTTATTTCTCTGTATTGGATACCCCAGGTGGTGACGAATCCTTTCCAACAGAGAAAGGACGGTCGCTTTCGTTAATCTAAACCTTTCGTGGAATTTCTTATCCGTCAACTCTTCAAAGGGATCGCCCCTTTCCATGAATATTTCATCGCGGTTTACTCTTCGACCTAAAAAATCTAGATCAACGTGCTCGTCTTCAAAATTATCCCATCGGAACTCCATGTTTGTTTCGAAACTGACGCCGCCTAAGGAACTTAACCGCTCGATTTTGGCCGGTTAATTCTTAATCGCGGTTAAACGTCCGTGAAGCCCTAACCGGGATTGATGCACACCAAAACGGGCTTAATCGCGGTTAGAAAATAAATTTACCGCGGTTAAATCCTAACCGGGGTTGGTGCGCTCGGGCATAAGCTGTAAGGGCCTGAATTTGACGCTCCTTTCCACCGCCTTATTTACTTTTGCCCCGTGGCATTCCCCGCCGCCTCTCAAGGGGTCACCTCAGGGAGGTCCGTACCTCTTCCAAGGGGCATTCTGTTCCCACGCCGAGCCAAGCGTCTTTATTACCTCTCCATCTCCGGGCCACTTCAGAAGTACGTTTCTTTCACCCAAGAAAGCCTCGCCTTCAGACCACGTTTAATTCTATTGCTCGCCATTCGTTTACTTCTTTCGAGGATTATGTTAACTACGCGTGAGAGTACGTGTTTTTAAGCATCAACCCATAAAATTCGGACGTAAAACGTTTGTTTAAATGATTTTTAAGCTTAACTAAAAATATGAAAAAAATACGCTATCCTCCCGGTCTCACGCATATGCAAAAAATATCGTGAATTACCGATGATTTTTCTTAAGGTGATCGCAAATGCGGATTTTCAGAACTAGCATGGCCCGTATTTCGACGACGGTTTGTCATCCTATACCCTTCGCAATAAAAAAAGAGCGAGGTTTGGAGGAAACAAATTGGGCGGGCTCTCGCTGACTCGAGAGCTGCGGCTGGTGTCTGCGTAGGGATGGAGTGTGGGTTGCTGGCTTGCTGGTGTGGTTTGCGTTGCAAGCTTGCAAGTTCTCTCACTCGTGCTTAGGAGTTCATGAGGGAAGGAGGGCCCAGAAATTTCATAGACGCCGCGACCGCCCGGCTTTCAAGGTACGTTTTCGTAGCGTGTGCATGTTTGACTTAAAAGCTTTGCATTCTGTTGTATGAAGGTTTACGGTATAATACTCTCCGATCTTGCAATAGGGCGAGTTATTTTGTTTCTTGGTATAAATTAGCGTTTCGCAAATGTTTAAAAAAAATGTACTTCCAGTGGAGTTTAGAATGAGTACGTTTCCACTACGAGCATAGTTTTTGACTGCCAAAATTTCTTTTCGGAACCGATGTAGTTCTAATGTGTTTATGTTTATCTTTATTGCAATTTCTTCATTGATTTGGATCGGCCGTGATGCTCCCAACTTGCCTCATTTAGGTATTGTTTTTGCTTACTGGAGTGGTGTGCTTAATAGAACACAATGAACTAGACATATCAATGAAATCTAATATACGTAAATAGTTTTTAGGAATCGAGATTTAAGTCGTTATCGTTCTTTGAAATCTTTGTTATGTAAGAAGCCCTATAGAATCGGAAGAGTCGTTGGCCACCGGGATGTTGTTTATACTTCACATCAAGGCTACTGGCCCGCAATCTGTTATTTAGCGCTCCGCAGCGACCCATGCTTTAAAAAAATTGTTGCTTGGTTAACTGCTACTGCTTTTATAATTCGCGGATTATTTTTATATGTAAAAGCGTGCGTTTACCATTTAAAACAATTATGAAATACTTAATTACTATAATACTATTATTGATGTTGGATATTTGATCGACACGACTTTGATGATTTGTTAGGAAATTACATCGGAGGAGTCACTTTGACGGCCACAAGGCCTAATTTTTAGATATCTATATTTACGTGCTACCCTGCAATTTATCAATCTCGTGCAGCGAGGCCTACCTAACAGTTATTACTCGCGGATTTGACTTTGATCGCGTATTGCTCTCGGAAAGAATGAGCCTTTATAAGGCTCCGTTCTACATTATTGATAGTACTGAATTTGTGGTTTTTTGAAGTTGCATTAATTTTATTACTGCTGTAAAACTTCCATTATCTCTTTAAAAAATAAGTTTATTGTAAATATCGTTTTACATTAGGACAGCCGCGACGACACTCGCGATAATTTGTTTAATTTTCTCCATGGTTTAACTACCATTATCAAATTTCGGACTCCGTGACCCAATTTTTATATTGTCTCTTAATGCCTGCATAATGATGTGTCCTGGTGCTGATATCACTAGAGTGATATTAATTACGAATGGAATCTCTTGGAACCTCTTGTACTGAACGACTTCTGGTGATTCTCGCTTGCAAACAGGTTCGGACTCTGGTATTGAGGTATTCGCGTGTTTATTAAATGGAACCTTTGGAAGTTCATCTTGCATCTTTGTTCAGTGGTTGTTAGGGAATTCAGAATATGCTGCGAAAAGAGACGCACACACTAGAGATCGAGGTGCTATGACATTAGGTGCGCTGTTTTCGAAGTTAAGTTGACATGCCTAACGTCTAAAAAACAACCTGCCTCGGTATGTGTTGGATGACTTCATATAGTACGATTTGCCTCACCCGTCCTATACAATAATCATTGTTATTTGTAGTACCTTAGCAAGGTAGGAGAGAGCGGGGCGATCATCCCGGACGCCGCAACGAAAGGGCAGCAACAGGAAAGTCGGGAGTTCGTATTTTGTTATGAATATTTCGATAAAATAGTTGGCGAATCGAATTGATTTATGTAAGTAAATGCATTATACCTGTTATTCACGCAATTGAAATCATTATTTATAAAGATTTCAGAGCTTTGAGGAGATGTTTTTCGGTCTTGCTTCGGCATCAAACTTACCGGCTACGGTACGTCCGCGTCAAAAAGACGTGCATCTCCACTTTGACGTAACAAAAAGAAGATGGAAGGGATGGGGCAGAACCAAGTTGTTGCCCTCTTCCCTTCCCGACCTAATCAGCAAAGGAGGGGAAGTGCCCGGCAAACGGGGAAAATATTCACTGGCGATTGAATGTGCCTCTCAACCTCCCCCTCCCCTCTAGCTCTGCTATGAGTAGGCTGACCGTATATGATAACAAAGCATTAGATTTTAGGCGGAGACATCGGCGATTGCACTCACCGCACCTCTTAAGTGTGAATCCGCCACACCTTTTTTCCCCAAGACCTACTGTCCGCGTCAAAAAGACGTGCATTTCAACTTTGACGCGCGATCATTTGCGCTACGTTTATTGGAAAGAATATACATAAATACCATTGGAAAGCTTATTATATGCTTAATCAGGTTTGTTTTTTAATATTTTTAGACAGAAAATGTAAAATTTTACGGCGAGTTAAACACACAAACTACCCGTAAAAACCAGCTACGCAGCCAACTTTCGCGAAAGTAGTCATATATAATAATTCATAAACGAATAACTACTGAACAGAATCTTTTGAAATTTAAAACAGTGATGAACTAAGATAAAATAGAGGCAATGCAATAATTTTCTAAGCTCTATGTTAATTACAATGGTTTTAATTGGGTTACAACTTTAAAAAGAAACTCGTCAGTGGGGAAAAATGATAGAGGAATTCTGAAAACACTTGTAAAGAGAGACAAAGAAAATTTTTTGTAGGAATCAGATTTTGTTTTAACGTTTTAGTTTTTGTTTAATTAATTTTAATCTACACACAGTACCGTATATGTTGCTTTCTGGGCGATTTGCGATGTTGCCAAATGTCTCCTTTGTCTCCCTCGCCGGTAGGCGGCCATGGCCCGCACAAAAACCCCCTTATCTCCTCTTAAGTTTCGTCCTCACTGATTTCGTCGCTGCTGGAATCCTCATCGAGGTTGATAATTAAGGGTTCCACGATATTCTTTAGCACTTGGTCCTTGGCGGCATAGAAGTCCTCCACCTTGATAGTGTGCTTCACAGCGTTTTCCCACACGCGCTTCGGGGTGTTACGCAGTGCGTCCTTACACAGTTGCAGGACGTCTTTGATTTTGTGCGTTTTGTTGCGCTTCGCCACGTAATTTTCAACCCAAGCCCATATAAGCTCGATTGCATTGAGTTCACAATGGGCCACTGGAGTCCAAATTAGCTTTTCTCTTTTGCCGCTCTCTTTGATGATGCTATCTAGCAAGTATCTGTGAGACTTGAAATGAGGTCTGTCGAGTTCAAGTAGTTCGCTAATGGTTAAAGACTCGTATGTATCTTGCCAGCCGGAATCATCTACCTCTTGCTCGATGCGATGCTCAATTAGCCAATTTATTATATCGTCCAACTTTTGGACGGATTTCTTGTTGTTGGGTCTTGCATGGTGTGATACGGGGATTGGTCAAGAACAATAACGGTTTCATGATCCATCGCATTTAAAATTCTCCTAAAATACTCTTCAAAGTGTCGAGCATTTATCTCGGAATGATAGTCATCATCCTTTTTGTTTCCCTCGAACACGAGCATACAGTCATTTTCAGGCTGGAGAAAACCATCTTCACCCCTATATGCAAAATAATTATTCTTTTTCCGGTACCAGAGGGAGTAATAAGGCCACCTTTCCAGCAATTGACCTCTTGAATTACACCTCGATCAAAGTCAATATCATTATTATTTTCATTCACATTTTCTTGCCAACCATATGATAGTGTGTGATTTGCTCCACAAAATGTTTCGTCCAAATACATAATTTTCCATCCTCTTTGACGAGCTGACTTTGTTTCCCGAATAAACTTTGCACGTTGGTCCAGGATTCGGCGACTTTCAAAGCATACAGGCTTCCTGTTGTATTTTAGCATCTTCATCCAGCGTAACAAAGTAGATTCACTCACGTCTGGAAAATCAGGAAAATCTGATTTCAGTTCGATTAGAATATTAGACACTATTGGATATTCTTTTCTTAAGTAAAAACTATGCACTTTTCTTCGTAGCACTCCTTGAAACATTTCACCTAATACAATTCGCGCTCTACCGCTGCTTTTTTTGGGAGAACTTTCTGAAGGACGCACATTTTTCTTGCACTCATTACTTACATTTACTGCAGTCCTTTCACTAACATTACAACACATTGCAGTATTTTTAACAACTTGATTAGGATCAAATTTAATCACACCATCTTTGACCATTTGAAAAAATGTTCTAGCACTTTGAATGACATTTTTCTCATGGCTACGTAATTTTTTGTTAATCACAAAAGGCTCACTTTCTAAATTATTTTCTTGATCACTCGAGAAAAGACCGTATTTGTTATTACTAATATTTTCTATTTGTTGTAAAGCTAGTCGCTTTTTTCGAGGCATAGCGAAAACACGAGGCACCAACTGGACTGAGATGACACACTAAATGAACTAAGAAAACAAAACTCTAGACAAAACAAGTACCTTCTTTATTACTCATTATCTGAGTCATTAGCAACCTCCAATGAGGCTAGATAGAGAGAGAAAGAGATAGGGGTTTAAATCCCGCTCAGTCATCCCGCACGCCAGATTGGTGTGGCAATGTCGCTACCTACATCAGCATAGGAAATGAAGCGCCTTATGGCTACAAAGAAAAATATCTATATAAATTTATTAAAAGACTTTATTAAAAATCTGATTCCTACAAAAAATTTTCTTTGTGTCTTTCTTTACAACAGTGTTTTCAGAATTCCTCTATCATTTTTCCGCACTGACGAGTTTCTTTATAGAAGGTCCTCGGTGTTCACAATAAATGCTCACATGATCGACCTTTCGTTTTCTTATTTTTCAATCCCATAAAAGCCGTCAGACTTACTATTACGTCCTGCGTCAGCGTTCGTTTCTTTTATCTATTGACGCTAGATAGTTCGTGAAATCTAATTAACCTTTATATATTTTAAAAGAATACTAATTATATTACAATGACTATCTGGCGAAATAGGTACAAATATATATATATATATATATATATATATATATATATATATATATATATATATATATATATATATTCCTATATTGTATTGTATTTATATTAATAAGTAGTTATAGTAATTTTAAATTTATAAACAAATCACAAAAACCGCAAGGTATTAAAAATATGTAATTATAATTAACAACCCCAATTGTAATTGAGCACTTTCTGACCGGCCGGGAACGTGGGTGTCACCACGAGGGACGGCTTATATTTGTGGTAAAACTTCTTACCAAACCAATGAAGAGAGAGGGGAGAGGGAGACAGTAAGGGTTACAAAGAAAAGGAATGGGAGGTAATTGGATCAGCGGTTGGGAAAAGGAGTGGGAAAGGAAGGCGAAAGCAACATAGTAGCAAACTGTTACAAAAATTACAAAAACTTGGTAAACACAAAGTTGAGCTTGACCTCATTAATTATATGCATAATGATGACATACTTAATTTAAATACAGAAAGTTTCGCCCGGGGCAGCAGCCCCGCTTGCCCCGCCCTAGTTACGGCACTGCTGTCAGGAAACGTATGAAATGTACATTACTCCTGCTCATCTCCAGGTTCACGTATCTCCATTGACCTGCACATTCTGGGGTCGACGATTTCCGGAAGAAGAGCTTGGGTGTAAAAGAACACTAGATTTTTTTCCATCTTCTCTTTTCAAAAAAGATCGTCTTTTAGTATTCGTCACACTACGCAGTCTTTTGTAGTCCAAACCACAAAATCACAGAAGGGAAGGCCTGTCACATGGAGCTGACCCTGAACTTTGTAATAGTAATTGTGCTTTTTTTTAAAGTTGAAGGTCTTCGTCTAGGCAAAAGCAGTTTAAATTTTCTGAGGCACAATTTATTGTCATTGTTTCGGCCGATTTCGGGCACTTTATTTCCACAATCGTCAGTCAAGCCGTCTGGTGAAGCAGCAAAGAAAGAGTGCTCCAGGTCCACGAAGAGCCCCGAAGGGATTACTCGTCTCCCAGTGATCGCCTCGTACTCCCTAATTGCATCTTTCTCTCGGAGCTGCCCATACAGGAAGTAACTTCAGAAATACGTCTTTTTGCTGATGACTGCATAATATATAGGAAAATAAGAAGTCAGAATGATAGGATCAACTTACAAGAGGACTTAGTGAAGGTGGATACCTGGATAGCAATTAATAAAATGGACATAAATGTTGAGAAAAGTAAGCTTATAACTTTTACCAAAAGAAGAGTTAAGGAATGTAGGCAATATCAGCTAATGGGTGACTACGTACCTAAAAGTGACTACTGTAAATACTTAGGAATAATCATTTCAGTAAATTTTGGGTGGGGTCAGCATATTGACCATGTGGTAGGAAAGGCATATAAATCCCTACATTGGGTGATTTTCTCACTCTAAAAGTTCTAAAACGTGTTTTTAAGTATCAACATATAATAATTACTAATTATAAAACAAAAAATTTAATTTTTTTTAAATTTTACGCTCCTGAGGAAGGACAGCGAAAATGGCTTCCGTCGTGAACGTGTTAATGATTTATTTCCCCTCATATCCAGAAAATTTGCCTTCACCTTCCACATTCAACACTCATGTTTTCTGCATGCTGAATGGAGGACGGTTCTTCAACAGGAGCATGCCCTTTCCTAGAAAAAGTGAAGCGGTGAGAAAAAGGACAGTGATACAAATCCAAATCATGAGCTCACTTCAGTTTAAAAACTCACATAATTTGCTATCTCCGTAGACCCAGAGTCGACTTCTTTTTCCTGTTCTTCGATAAAAACAACCTGCCTTCTTTACTGCGACGCCTGTCCATCACAGCATTTTCCATTGCGATTGCTATCGGCAAACTACAATGATGATCTTAAAAATACAAACGTAAAGCAAAAAGTGTGAGCAACGATGAACGTGGACGACACCTCAAACAGTATCACTTTCAACCGAGATCAAATTGCCGCTTGCTGGCAATGCGCCTCCTTGCGAAGCTCTACTCCTCTCTCACGTCACATTCTCCTCCCCTAGTTCCCCTCTCCACTCTCATCGTGAGTCATCGCGGATGGACGCAGAGACTGCACTGGCGCAACTCTTCCATTTTCTCCCTTCGCTGCCAGGATCGCTTATATCCGGGGGCGAACAATGCAATGTTTATTTCCAGCATAACTTATTAACTGTTGGAAAAAATATTATTCTTTAACTTGATAATGGATTTTTATTATTTCTATTATCTTTCTAGTTTTTTTACTTTTTTCGTAAAGTATTTTAATCATCCTATTTAGGAATTTGAAAGGCTTTAAATTTGTTATATTAAAAATATAAAAAGCTAAGAAAATTTATAAAAGATAAAAGTTAACGATTGCGAAAACTGCATAGAGATATCTGAAACCGTATAGCTTGTGTGCTGGGAATAGTTTTTTGGGGCAATAGGCTTTAGCCTTAAGGGTACCACGATATTCTTTAGCACTTGGTCCTTGGCAGCATAGAAGTCCTCCACCTTGATAGTGTGCTTCACAGCATTTTCCCACACGCGCTTCGGGGGTGTTACGCAGTGCCTCCTTGCGCAGTTGCAGGACGTCTTTGATTTTGTGCGTTTTGTTGAGCTTCGCCACGTAATTTTTAACCCAAGCCCATATAAGCTCGATTGCATTGAGCTCACAATGGGCCACTGGAGTCCAAATTAGCTTTACTCTCTTGCCGCTCTCTTTGATGATTCTATCTAGCAAGTATCTGTGAGACTTGAAATGAGGTCTGCCGAGTTGAAGTAGTTCGCTAATGGTTAAAGACTCATATGTATCTTGCCAGCCGGAATCATCTACCTCTGGCTAGATGCGATGCTCAGTTAGCCAATTTATTATATCGTCCAACTTTTGGACGGATTTCTTGTTGTTGGGACTTGCATGGTGTGATACGGGGCTTGGTCAAGAACAATAGCGGTTTCATGGTCCATCGCATTTAAAATCCTCCTAAAATACTCTTCAAAGTGTCGAGCATTCATCTCGGAATGATAGTCACCATCCTTTTTGTTTCCCTCAAACACGAGCATACAGTCATTCTCAGGCTCGAGAAACCATCTTCACCCCCTATATGCCAAATAATTATTCTTTTTCTGGCACCAGAGGGAGTAATAAGGCCACCTTTCCAGCAATTGACCTCTTGAATTACACCTCGATCAAAGTCAATATCCTTTTTACTTTCATTCACATTTTCCTGCCAACCATATGATAGTGTGTGATTTGCTCCACAAAATGATTCGTCCAAATATATAATTTTCCATCCTCTTTTATGAGTTGACTTTGTTTCCCGAATAAAATTTGCATGTTAGTCCAGGATTCGGCGACTTTCCTGTTGTATTTTTTAAAGCGAAAGCCAAGCATCTTCATCCACCGTAACAAAGTAGATTCACTTACGTCTGGAAGATCAGGACAATCTGATTTCAGTTCGATTAGAATATTAGACACTATTGGATATTCTTTTCTTAAGTAAAAACTATGCACTTTTCTTCGTAGCACTCCTTGAAACATTTCGTCTAATACAATTTGTGCTCTACCGCCGCTTTTTTTGGGAGAACTTTCTGAAGGACGCTCATTTTCCTTGCACTCATTACTTACATTTACTACAGTCCTTTCACTAACATTACAACACATTGCAGTATTTTTAACAACCTGATTAGGATCAAATTTAATCACACCATCTTTGACCATTTGAAAAAATGTTCTAGCACTTTGAATGCTATTTGTCTCATGGTCTACGTAATTTTTTTTAATCACAAAAGGCTCACTTTCTAAATTATTTTCTTGATCACTCGAAAAACGGCCGTATTTGTTACTACTAATGTTTTCTATTCGTTGTAAGGCTTGTCACTTTCTTCGAGGCATAGCGAAAACACGAGGCACCAACTGGACTGATCTGAGGCACTAAATGAACTAAGAAAACAGAACTCTAGACAAAAGAAAGAAAATAAATCAATAACTTTTTTGTTGAAGCTATATATGTTATTTACAAAAGTTTTTTCACATGATAGCATGCCTAAAGCACTTAGTATTTCTTCTTTCATAGTATTCCTAAGAAAAGTCTTTATTCTTCTATTCATCATTGAAAAACACCGTTCTGCTTCTGATGTCGACAATGGTATAGTGATCAACACTTTTAAAAGCTTGATGGTCTCCTGAAATGTTTCACACAAATCATCACCCACAGAAATGGTACTGCTCCAGAAATTGCTCTCAATTCCTCTCCTTCGTAAAAAACTTTAAAAGTTCATTCTTCAGTCTCTTTTTTTCCAAAAAAGGATACTTTTCAACTATTTCACTAATATACGTGTCAGGGAAATTTACTTTCTCCATAGTATAGGGGAAAGTATTGTATTCACGAAAAAAATCGACTTCGAGATTTCAATGGAAATACACATTTTGACCATTTTCTCGATGATGTCTGTGTGTATGTATGTATGTGATAGCTTTTTGTGGGTGCTCTAACTCAAGAACTATTTATCAGGTCAACGTGAAATTTTATATTTAACATTTTATGAGTCACAGGAACTGATTGGTTTTTGATAAAAATCGGTCGACCGGAAGTGGGTGTTTACTCTTGTCACATCCGTTATTTTGAAATATTTGCTTTAATATTTGAAACATGTAAAAATATATTGGAATAAAGGTTGTAGGAAATTTACTTTTCTACAACCTTTGTTTGAAACATTTTTCCATATAATGCATTGTTTAAGAGATATCTTATATTTTTAGCTGCCATCACCACGACACCTACCAACGACTATTGTTAACAATTGATGCTTAGTTATGTATTAGTAATGCTCCTTTTTCTTTTCTTAATTGTTGGAGCTTTTTGGTTATATCCATTATTAGAAGGCTATGGTTTGTTTGTTTCTGTTCTTTGTAAAGTCTAAAATTTTATCGCAGTTTCTTAAAATATTTATTATTATCTAACCTATTTGGAATTTGTAGAAATATTACAGATATGGAGAAAGTCATGTGGTGGCCACATCAGATTTTTTGCTGTAATTCTTCAACCACAAATAGATTCGTAGGCACAAGGTGTCCAGTAAATTGAAATCGATCTTTTATTTCGGTGATTATGGTGGGCGTAACAGTGGTCAAAATTAGCAAGTGTCTTTTATCAGTTTCTGAACGCCATTTAAACATCCACTCATAACAGAAGCACCATCAAAACTTTGTGCTATAAGTTTATTCGGACTGTCACCAATTAGGGGGTCAAGTTGTTTTAAAATACAATATGCCATTGCACAAGCATCATGTCCATCAGGATTAACGAAACTCCAGAACCCTTCTTCCAGTTTTCCGCCTACAATGTAACGTAATACAATGACTAGCCGAAATTGTCATGACGTCATTTTTTAAATTCTTTGTAAACTTGTTCGTGGTATACTTCTAACATGCATTCCATCAACTCATTCTGTATAGTTTTATATGTACCTTTAAACACAGCTAATTGACTAAGGTGAACTTTAAAGTCTTTATATAACTCGGAACTAAACTGGATTAACTCACAAAAAACTCCCTTATTTTGTGACTCATCCGATTTATCATGCCTTCTCAATGCTAATTCTAATGCCCCACAAATACGCTTACAATTTATAATCAAATTTAATACATACCTATTTTTATCTACTTGTTCGTTATGTTTAGATATAGCTAGCCGATACTGTGAGTTAAGGCCGCTACACATTGAAAGCTACGACACGTTTTTCCTTTTGCTTTAATATGTGTCTTTTTTGAAAGCCTAACTTTTCAACGCCGAATGAGACAAAAGTAAAGGTGGGATTTTCCATGTGGATCTCAATACATAGGGAGAGAGAGTCAAAGATACGTCCTACTGAGGCTTCCCAGAACCCTGTTTAAACGAGGCTAGTGGAAAGGAACTTACTGGTACTATGAAGACAGCCGCTAATCGTCTTGGTACCCTCCCCTTTAGCCTACCCCGTGGAGTGTTCCGGGTAAAAAGTTTCATGATTCTTATCTTGGACCTTGCTTAAAGTTGGAGGTAATTGTCCCTTCTCCATAAGCATAGAACCCATATATTCTGGTAGTCTTCCTCTAAAACTTATTCAGGAAGGATCGCTCCGCAATCTTGCCTTTGAGGTATTCTTATTTCTGTTATCCTTTGTTACAGGTTAGTAAATTTCTATTTATATAATGCATCTTAAACAAAATGCGCACACATATTAGCATTTGTTGCTTAAAACTGAAGAGGGATTAAGGATTAATGCGAATTTGTTATTTTTAGTAAAGTATATTGCCGACTGCAAAAACGCACATTAAAGACTCTGCTTGAAGAATGACAGTTCATGAATATGTAAGTCTTATTCTCTTGATGAGAAAAGCATGCAGTGCGCATGCGTTCCATGTCTTGTGACCGAGCCAGCTAGCGGTGGCCCCCATGGAGTGGAAGAACTCCCCGCCGGACTCACCGCCCATTCCTCCCGTAAATTTGCTTACCGACCAGAGTATTGTGCTGCTTCACGACAAATTAAACTTATTCAAGACTCAAAAACGAAATCAATCTGTTCAAAAACAATTCTTATGGCCCTATGCCAGTGGCGCCACTAGTAAATATAATAATAATTGCCACAAAAATTTATCAACTTATAAAAGGATTTATTGGAATAAATACATTGTTTAATCTGAACCCTATTATTTTGCTAAAATATACTTAGATATTTATAAAATAACTATTCCCTTCCTTAATCATTTAGCCCATCGAAGTATTGCACCTGTTTTAAAAAATGTTTTATCAGATTTCACAGTTTACATTTTACAATCATTGACATAATAATAATAATAATATAATATTATATACAGAGCTGTAGTGAGTGTTTTTAGCGCCCTAGACAAATCTTTCATTTTGCACCCTTAAACCAAAAATCTATAAAATGTCATTGTCATAAATAGTTACAAAGTAATTTATTACATGAAATACAAAAGATTATTCCTTGTGTATGTATCAATATCTAATAACTTTGCTGTTTCATATTCAATTGATGAAATAGCAAAGGAATTGAGTCATTTGTATCTGCATCATTAATGATCTGCGAAAGTTTTTGATAATTAACTATTGCTCTATCTAGCAGGGAGTCTTAATTGCTGAAGTGATCTTTTGCAAAAGGAAGGGAAAACGTCAGCGTTGTGTTCTCACTGAAACATAATATCCTAAAAGAAGATTTCACGTTAGTAAATTTAATAAATTCCTCATAATTAACTGCTAGATGCTAAATATCATCCTTGGCAATGTTCACTTTGTACTGCAAAAAAATAACTGAAAGTATGAATTAGGTACTTGTTCTGATGGTTGGCATTTTGTGCTGGTTAGAATTAATTAACCCTTAGTTACTTCCAATGCTTGACTGTTATGTGGTCACTTCCAACGGGTCTACAGTACCCATATATTTTATTGTCTTTTATGAAATAAGTTAATAAAATAAGAAAAGGTAATGTATATCTCAAAACTGTTTATTTCTTAAGGAGAAATACAAGTTATTTCTTTGAATAGCATAATGGGCATGTTTTTATGGCACATTGGTTACATATTAGTATTTTGCAGCTATTGCAATAAAGGCTTGTCTTTCTATCCTTATTGTTTGGACATATAGCTCACCTTTTACGTTTTGATCAAGCCATAGGTAGCTCAGACATTGTAGCTGCTGGGATGTTGAGTTTGAATATATCAGCTGTCAGATTTCATAGTTGGCAGGGAATCTTTTCATTCAAATTCTGTGCTGAGTGTAGGGTAGACAAATCAAGGTGTTTTATGAAATCACTGCACCTTAATTCACAGCCATGAGAAAATTGGTATATTACTCTACTGTTTATAGTTGAAATATCCAATATACAGTAAAAAATTGCTATAGGACAGCGCTTACTTACTTGAGAGGTTGAATACTGGGCACATTTTTTATCCAAACTGTCCACACCTGATTTTGTCACATTATAAAATTGAATTATTTCTTGTTTTTTATTTTCTTCCAGTATTATGGTAACATAATGGTGCATGCTAGAGATTTATAACAAACAAATTTGCTCTTTTTGCTGACATGAAACGATAGTAATACGATAGCTAATATTTCTTCTATCTGCATCAACATGGGCGCCCTCGTATTTACCATTTTTTAAGAATAAAGCAAAAATAAAGATGACAGTGGCTAAGAAACATTTCAAAATAGGTATGGTAAATTATAAAATAGGAAATACATCAACAAGTTACATTGAAACGTAAAAAAGAAATACATTTCACAAACACACATGTATATACACACACATACACAAGACAGTGATTCATGCAAATGTATCCATATAGACATTTGTGAAGAAAAAATATAAATTATATGCCTAAGTATTGAATCTATTATAGCAGGTGTAATGTTATAACAGTAACATGTTAACTTCCGATGGGTCCGCAGGACCCAAATGTGTAAATATATGAAAAACAGCGTTGAGATCCAGCTCGATAGATGCGGCACACACAAGAGCATAACCACAATTAAAAGTACACCAGCGCATGTGGTGCTTATTATAAAAGAACGCAACAGAAAAAGAATACAAAGTTTTTGTCGGATCCCAGGCACCTGTTGGAAGTAACGAAGGGTAAGGACTTTAACTTCAAGTAAAACCTTACAGCATGAGAAACACTGTACTACAACCAGATGCAACAGAATGTGTAGTGCAACAACATGACATTGTGGGTGTAGACTGAGTCCTCTACATTAGTTTTAATGCGTAACATGGTTCAACGTTTTTCTGTAGTATTTCCTAGGCCTGGTTGGACGCGCTTATCATCTTCTTGTTTGTTATGCACATCGAAAAGCTGAAGAATTTGACACTACTATCCACAGAGATCATTAATGATAATAGCATCTGAATTGCTGAATGAGATGGGGTGCCAAAATAATGTTCATCATATTATTATGATGAACATTATTTTGGCACTCCATCTCATTCAGCACCCTAGGCAATTACCTAGCCTGCCTACCATACATGATGGCTCTGAATATATATATTAAATATAATATCCACCCGGCAAGTTCTCAGTCATAGCAATTTTTTTTTGTTTTCAAAATTATTCCCAACTTAACTGCTAATGCCTGTTTGCTTAGGATCATATGATAATTTTATTCAGTTAAAGTTGATGTATGTTTACACTAACAAATCATCATACAATGATGAAAGGAGTTATGTTGCACCCAGAGACATGTAAATTCAAGTTGTTTTCGTCAAACGATCAATTTTTACAAACATATTTCTTGGTCAAAAAAAAGTTTCTTTGAAGCAGTTGTTAATTTAACTCTTGATATTTAAGAATGTTTTGCTAGGTTAAAGTTAACATATGTTATAAGAAGTAAAATAAAAAAGGAAAAGATAGTTCCGGTCGTTGGCATCCACGGGAACTTCTTCAGGAGAGGTGGGGTGCAAGGGGATAGGCTAGCTCCCATAATCAGGTTTGGCGGGCCTAATATTTTAGCATTTTGTTTCAAGCATATTTCAGGGGGCCCATACCTGCTTGCCTGACCTCAGAAAAATGACCACGTTAAACCCTTGACCTAACCAGATATCAGTGGCCCTTGACACAGGCCTGATCCAGAGGGGGGCAACAGTCCCCCTTGCCCGCCAGTGGATGACCATTGTTTGGGTTATTATAAAAAATCACGGTGGGCCACATTAAATTACTTAGTGGGATGATGCAGCCTGTGAGCCGCAGGTTTGGCACCTCTGCCTTAGAACAAAGAATTTGTGAAAAAAACTTTGTTAAGTAAATTTTTTGTTAACGATTACAATTAAGCGCACAAACACCAATACAAATGCATTATGCACACAGCAGTCACATCGATGTGAGTTTTCTTGTGAACACTTCAATTTTCACGTGTGATGCTACCAGTTGGATACTGAAGCATCAAGAACTCTCTTAGTCCGGCTTTCACTCGCGCTTTCAATTCCTTACAGTGTTGCAAGTAAGTATATCAAATATGCGATGTTTTAGCCTTTTCCTCTCCACATTGCACTTACATACAGAGTTACCTACATCACAATGACATTCTAGCACCCACTACTACACTGCAGTGTTCTGTGACAAAAACACAACAGGAACTGATACTGTAAATAAGCCCTGCGACGAATGTTTAATATCAGACCTTATTATAAAATTACCAATATTTTGTTTTACATGTAGGAGATTGGCATAGATATAACAGCCATATAGAGTCATGATACCTGTATGAACAAATAGAGGCCTACAGTGCTCTCTATAGGATGCATCAGTTAGCAATCGTACTATCTACATCAGTGGGCTCTGGAATGTAGATGCTGTTACTCCATGATTTATATTCAATCACATGAAACTGCGCGTAGCAGTTAGTCTTTATGTTATCAATTTCTTCCATGAGCTGCAATAGGAATGAGTTGGCTAAATCAGTTTCATTACATTTATCTTTATGATGCATTAACATCTTATCAATGGGATTTGAGTTTCTGTTTCTTCCCAGTACATAATTTATTTCATTCCAGATTCATTTGGCATTATTTCCTAATTTAGTGAATTTAGTGTCATAATAATCCCTTTTAGCTTTTTTAATAAATGCTACCACTTTATTTCTAGCTACCTTGTATTGGATCTTATACTCCATTTTTGTTGGATTACTCTTCCATTTTGAAAGCATTTATCTCTAGTTTTTATTTGGTTTAACAGATCAACTGACATCCATTCCTTACTTATATTCTATTACCCCTATCTCTTTTTACTTTGGTAGATTGGCGATATATATTTTATTAAATTCATTAACGATTTATCATTCATATTGTTTTTTCTTAAGAAACTGCCAATTTATTTTCTGCATTAATTTATTTATCATATAGTTATTAATACTTTTTAAGTTTGGTTAATTTTTTTATACCTACTGATTTTCACTTTTTTCTCTATTTATCTTCATTCCTACTATGTAATGATCTGACAGCTTGGATTTAATTATGAATCCTTTTGGGTTAGTTTGTTTTTCTCTGCAGAAGATGTGATCAATGCAGCTTTTTCTGAGAATGTTATTATAAATTTTTTCCCTGGTATTTCCTGTAATAATTTGAGCAAATCCACATGAGGATTACATATCTTTATATTTAATGCTGCTAGTATCCTCTTTATCATTTATATTTATGTTGCAATCACCCAGCATTATTGTTTCCTTTACACTATTCACTTCCAATAGACCTTCAAGCTCAGACACAAACCGATTTGTATTTAGGTTGGGAGTCCTATATAATCCTATTGTGTGAATTTTCTTAGTTGGTTCATAAACTATTCCTGATACAGATTCAAAATTAGTAGTTTCACATCTAGTATCCTCATAATGATGTTTCTTTAATAAACATTATGACTACACCACTTCTTCTATCTACTCCTAGGGTTGAAATCGCCTTATACCCAGGAAGTATAAATACATTACTATCTGCTTGCATTATATTTCTGTTAAAACTATCACTACAATGTTAGCCTTGCCGGGCAAGTGCTCTAAGTTAATTTTAAATTCATTCAAATTCTTTTTTATCGATCTAATGTTAAGGTGCATAACTGTTAAGTTATCCATGTCATAGTTAATTGACTCATAGCTTTCACAATTAATTTAATTTAATTTTATTTGTCCTAGTATTTCCATTGTTCAAAATTATTTGTATCACTAATGTATTATATTAAACTTTAAAGACTCCTACACCAGGTTTCTCAGATAATTTTCACCATGCATTTGAACTACATTTGCATTCTCATCTTTTTTAGCTAATATGGCATTATTTTTATACCATATGTATTTGTAGGATGTCCCTTTCATTTTTGCTTGCCATAACAAGTTTTTATTATGCCAGGTCAAATTTTCATTAATGTAGATGTTATCATTTTTATATTTATTTTTGAGTTCTATTTTCCTTAACATTGTCCTACAGTTGATCCATTTTTGTTTCATTATTTTACCAAAAAATTTAACAGTTATCTTAGTTTTATGTTGTTTTGTCTTACTTGCATAAATGTCTTCAATTTTATCACCATTCATATCATCTATGCTAATGTCTTTTCCTAACTGAACTACCACTTCTTTTATTTCATTTATATTTTTATTTTCAATATTAACGCAGACTATTTCAATATTTTTATCTGGTTCCTTTTGCTCCAGTACATTAATTCTCTCCTCGAACTTGCAAATTCTGTTATCTTTTTCTTTTAATTCATTTGTCAACTTTATTATCGTTTCTTTTAGTTCTTTTACATTATCATTTAGCCCAATTATTGTCAAGTTAAAAGTATTGTATTTGCTACTCAGAAAAGTTATGCTTTTTTAATATTTTCAATTCCTTCTTGTAAACTATCTCTTACTTGGGAATAATTTTGAAACGAGAAAAAAGTCTGCTATGACCCGGAATCGAACCCGGGTCTTCCACTTGCCGGGCGGATATTCTACCACTGAACTATCATAGTATGTATCTAGGCAACTGTGAATAAGTCAAGTTTACCTCCCATGAGTATTGAAACTTGGTACAATAATTCCTGTGCGAGTAAGCGAAACTGCGAATATGAAACCCGCGAAAATGGAGAGATTACTGTACTAAATATAGGTCTATATGCCCAGTGTCCTACTAAAAGGATGCTGCTTTCAAACTTAGTAAAATATAATTTTTCTTTCATTTTTCCTTTCATATTTCAGCTTTCCTTTCCAACTTACAATTATTGAAATTAAATAACAATTAAAAATTCCTGGGCATATCTAGGTAAGAGTGTTTCGGGTCTTACAGACCTAAAGTGTCCCATCGTGCAACTAATATGTTGGTGACCTTTAAATGGTATAGGAATATTAAATTAAAAGTATTATATTTTTGAGTGCCACATCAAAAGTGCTTACCAGGAATATATTATAGCCTTTGAGGGAATGTAAATAGCCATTCTCATTACGTTGGAAGAGGTGTCACATGATTTGTTATATATCTTGGTAAACATTAAGTAATGATAAAGTTTAAAGTAATGGTCATTTGAAAATCATATAGCAATGTAACTTTAAAACATGCAATGGATATACTTAATTTAAAGGCGATGGTATTTGGTAGATGTGTATAGCTTAGAACAAATTATGTGTTGATGTTATTACTGGGCAGTTGAAATACCTTAACATGGTTTCTTGAAGTTGTTTTTATAAATGATGTTTCTTGAGTATCATGTTCTAATTTTTTTCAGGATTTTTAAAGTGAAAGATGCCTAAAATCAACACAAAGTCTCACCATCGCAAGCGTTCCATAGAGACATGGGATTATTCCAAACCAACTACTGCAATTGGACAAATTGTATTTGGGAGGTTAGATAAAATATCCTGGTGGCCTGGTAAGCTTATATATTTATTATAAGTAAGCTTTTTATGGAGATACCAGTATTGATTGAAGATCCTTCTGGTTTTCATTCTGATGTTGGTGCAAGTATTTGTAATTGCTAAGTGGTTTCAATTGATATTTTATAATTTTATTCCTTCTTTATCATAGATTTACATTACTTTAATAAATTTTGCTGAGCGTAAGTCCCTGCTATATATTGTAGATGTGTTGATGAAAACTGCAACGTATTGTGGAATGATGTACAAGTATACCCTGATTTAGGTTGCTCCAATTTACATCAATTCAAAATTATGTTGCTGATCAATTATGACCGAGATGCAGTCTTTGAGATGCTTCACATATAAATAAAAAATTCCAGAACCTTTTATGCCACCAGTAAATATCTACTCTCTGTAATATAGCATCTAAATAAACAACAATCTTAACTATACTATGTCACTCCAAACTCAGGCCAATGCTCTCTAGGTGATTACTTAATGTTTGTGCATATCTTGGTGTTTTTTTTTGGTTTGCCACCAGGGGGCTAAAAGGGCCAGGTTATCACTGCCCTCTAGAACCTCACCTAGAGTTATGACTAATACCCGGTGGGTGAAGGTCGTTAGCTGGGCTGTCAGCTAGCTGTTAGACTCGCTAGTGTAAGTTAATATCTTGAAGCAATCGGTCAGAGAAGACAATACGCTTGCTATTCGCCTTCATTCCCTTCCAGTTACTAGCAACTTAAAGATAAGCCCTTAGTTCTTTGGTGGCCCAAATTGTAATTTATCAATACAGTCCACTTCATTTATCAACCATTTTTGGTAATGCGACGATGAACTATTTGATCGTATAGAGGGCTTTTATTATGAGATAAAGGCAGTAGCGAGTCAAGTACTCCCAAAAGCAGATTGCGTGTCTAACAAAGACGTAGAAAATTGTTCGTCCAAAGCTGTTCGCCTGCTTAAAATTAACATTCCTGTATTTGGTGGGCAACTTTCTAACTTTCAACAGTTTTACGATGTTTTCCATAGTCTTATATTAATTCTAATCTGACAAATATTGAAAAGTTTCATTACTTGGTGGGTAGCTTGAAGGGTTATGCTTTCTGTTTAGTTTCAAGCGTACCATTAATCTCAGAATATTATCTCATCGCTTGGAATAGTTTAACCCAGCAGTTTGAAAATAAATGACTCTTGGTCTTTCATTATCTTGATAACTTGTTTAATTCCCCTCAGATGCAAAGTGATTCGTTAGAGAATTTACAGCATTTTTTTGAAACTTTTTCAGAGAAAGTGAATGCTTTAAAGGTGATGGAAATTCCCAATTTAGTGGATTTCATACTATTTTACGTGGGCTCTTGATCCCTAGATAAAAATACTAGGAAACAATTTGAAATGGAACATCATAAAATTGATTATCCTTCCATTGAATTATTGATGCAGTTTGGCCGAGATTATGTAAACATTCTTCGTGGTCTAAACAGACTACTTAAACTATTATGAAACCAAAAGGGGTAATTAGCAAACAGCTTACTCAAAAAACTTCTTTGGTGACTGGTATTAATTAACCGCGGAAATTATCTTGTCCTCTATGTTCACAACCACACTGGTTGTACCAATGCAAAAACTTTTCTGGTTCCCCAATGAGTTAACATAGGGAGTTAGTGAAATCTATTAAATTCTGTTTTAATTGTTTAGGTGACTCACATAAATCTCTTGATTGTCGCTCTCCAGCACTTTGTAAGCATTGCATCACTCATTATGTGAAACCACTGCGTGTAATAATGAACCTATTTCGAGTTCAAATCTAAATAAGATTTCAGCAATTGGAAGTGATAATAATAGTGAACCATCGGTTAGTGAGACTTCAAATATGGATCATCTCCTCAATTGTATTGTGTGGCCTCATCGACTAGTGCTGTTTCGTGTTTGGCGAGTCATTTCATTTTGCAACATTCGGTTGTTTTACTAGGCACAGCTGTAGTGCAGGTTCAAACTGGATCGGGTCTCATTGAAACAGTTCGCGCTTTAATAGATCCAGCGTCCCAAGCTAGTTTCATTATGACTAGTTGTCAACAAAGATTGGGTCTTTTTCGGAAACCTGCTCCTCTTACTTGTCTAGGTCTTGCGGCTACACCTGTTACTACCATAAAGGGTGTCACTACTGTTATTTTGCATCCTCGTCTAGGAGCAAATGATTTGTGCACAAGTGCGATTGTGATTCCGAAAATAACTCATGATCAGCCAAGTGCTCCTATTCCTTATCATATTCGTGAACATTTTTGCTCTTTGGATTTAGCTGACCCTAATTTTTACTTACTGTGTCACATTGATTTGCTAATTGGGGCTGATTTGTATTTGGAGTTTATTTCTGATGATCCAATTATTAGGTCAAAGAGTCTTCCAACTGCATGGACATCTGTTTTTGGTTACATTCTCATTGGTCCTATCCATTCTACTTCATCTCAGCCAATACTGTCTGCCGATCTCTCTTCTTTTGTTTTTAATGGAAGCATCTAATTTAAACATCATATTACACTGATTTTGGGAGGTGGAGGAATTACCTGTTTCTATTGTAAGTAGCCAAGATGATGATTTGGCTGAGCAACAGTTTTCAGAGCTTCATTATCGAACCAAAGAAGGGTGCTATGTAGTTCTCATGCTATTTAAGAAAACAACCTGGAATTAGGTGATTCTGAGATTCAGGCTGTCAGGCGAGTGACTAACTTAGTATCTAAATTGAAGAGAAATCCTGAGGTTAAATCTGAATACATTAACTTTCTTGATGAATATTTATCATTGAATCATTTGTCGCGTGTCGATAATGGCTCTAGATTATATTATATTCCCCATCATGCTGTCTTTAAACCTACCAGCACTACAACCAAGTTAAGGGTTGTGTTTGATGCATCAGCAAAAACAACAAAGGGTTACAGTTTGAATGATATGTTATTAAATGGACCAAAGCTCCATCAAGATATTGCAGACCTAATTATTAGGTTTTGATTACATTATGTAGTGCTTGTAGCTGATGTCTGCAAAATGTACAGGATGATATCAATTTTACCTGAACACAAACCATATCAGCATATACTTTGGTGTGATGTTGATAATTCTTCTCTGCAAGAATTTGAGTTAAACACAGTTACTTATGGGCTTAAGTCTTCTCCTTTCTTGGCCATGCTAGTCCTTAAACAATTAGCAAATGATGTAGCTGAACGATTCCCTCTAGCTGCACAGATAGTTTCACAAGATTTCTTTTTGTAGACGATTTATTAACTGGGACTTCATCCCCAACTGTAGCAGTGGAACTAATAAAGCAATTAAATGGTATAATGAATGCTGGTAGATTTCAATTGAGAAAATGGTTATCCAATAAACCGCAAGTATTTGAAGATATGCCTTCTGACTTCTGTCAATCACAAGTAACTTTCAATTCAAAAGAGGATAACATTATTAAAATTTTAGGAATTTATTGAGAGGCAAGTTCAGACATGTTTTCCTATCATGTTGAAATCACATAGAGTGCTTCTACAAAAAGAGGAGTCTTATCTGAATTGGCCAAAATTTATGATTCCCTTAGGTTGGATATCTCCTGCAGTTTTATGGTGCAAGCATTTCATGCAAAGTTTGTGGAAATTAAAATTGGGTTGGGATGAGGAATTGCCTCCTAAGTTTTTGAATTCGTGGAAAACATTCCTTGACCAATTACCTGTATTAGTAAATATTAACATTCCTCGGTTGATGGCTAATTCCACATCATCATTTTATCAACTCCTAGGGTTTTGTGATGCCTCTGAATGAGGTTATGCAGCTGTTGTATATTTGAGGTCTGGTGCTTTATCTATTCCCGCATCTGTTCATTTGCTAGAAGCAAAAACTCGTGTAGCACCATTAACCTCCCTGGCGTTATGTTTTCCTATGCCGGTTTACTCCCCGGCATTGACTTTTTATAGGCATGTTTGGAGGATACATTTTATTTTTATTATATATTTTTTAATTTTATAAATTTTATTGCTAATTTTATAATAGGTAATAATTGAATGTTTTAGTTTATCATTTTTTTATTTAACATTTTTTATTTAAACATTTTTCTAATTTTTTTATATTATATTTTTTTAACTTTTATAATTTTTATTGCTGATTTTACAATAATAATTGAATTTTTATAGATTAACCTTTTATATTTTTATAATTTGCATGCAATATTTTATACCATTGGAATATTGTTACATGTAATCCTTTTTTGTGTGGTACTCTTCAAAACATGGTACAGCACATAGTCCTACATCACATATTATGCACCAGAATCTCGTTTCTTTTCGGACTTTCTTTCCTTTTCCGTCAGTTTTTGCCCAGCAAACTACACACATTCTCGTTGGTGATTTCTTTTTTTCTGTAGGCGGAACATACTTTACGAAATGCCTACCCGTCAGACATTCTGGATTTCCATCTGAAGTACTTGGGCATCCAGTCTTTGACTGTGGAGTTTTGCTTAGGTTCGTCTCCATTATTCGTTCCACAGTCTTCCACACAAAATCAGCATGTTCAATTTTCTTACCACTATATTTACCATAAAGTACATAAGCATTCCACATTGCCTGTTCTAGGAGGGGTCGAAATATTTTCTTGTAGTACCCTTTCTGCTGATTGCACATCATTCGATAAAATGTGATCCCTTAACCCATTGTTTGATTATAATCTAATATGCAGTTGGGCTTCATAATTTCTTTTCCACGTTTAGTTTTTATTGTTGATGATGAAGCATCATGCACTGTGCTGAGGATGTTCACTTCTTTCTTATCCTGCCATTTCAAGGCTAGAAGTTTACTTCGCCGCCAAGCTTTGATCTTGCCCTTTTCAACGGATATTTTTTTTGAAGTCTTTTGGCAAATCATGACGATTTTTCCGTAATGTTCCATAGGCATCTGTTTTATTTTGAACAAATATGCCAAATAATTCTGGGGATGTGTAAAAATTGTCCATTGTTACACAGTAACCTTTCTTTTGCAGAGGGTCCATTAGTGTTAGGACGGATGATGTAGCAAGTCCATAATTCTCATATTCCTCCTTCAACTTTGTACCTCTTCCAGTATAAATTAGTGAATTCCAGATGTAACCAGAACTTGATTCATACAGCATGATGTATGTATGTATGTATGTATAGTGTACGAGGCTTTCATCAACACTTAGATTTTGTTCTGGAATATATACCTCTCTGAAACGTTTTAGAAGAGTCTGATATATCGCCCAAATTTTTCTCAATATTGGGATTGGATGAGTATTTTCATCAAAAGTTTCATTATTATTGAAATGCAGGAATTTCATAATAAGACTAAATCGCTGTTCGGGCATGATAGTTCCAAAAAAGGTGTTTGCAACATCCGATTTTTCGACCAACACCACTTCTGTTTGGGTTTTCCAAGGATTCCTTGCAATATAATTAGACCGAGAATAACACCTGTAGTTTAGATGTATAGGCATTGCAGAACTTGGTGGCACTCGCCTGCGAGAAGCGTGACCTCGGGGAGGGGAAAGCGTGTGTGGAAGGGGTAGGCAGATGGAGCGGAGGGGAGAGGAGAGCACATGGCAGGCAGAGCTACCAAAATACTCGCATTAACCTTGGAGAGGGCGCGCGGTCTTTTCAAGTGGAGTGAGTGAGTGAAAGCCTTTTAAAGTTGGCAATGAAGGAATGCGACCGCAGGTACCCTGGTGGACACACGCGGAGACTGCCTTTCTCCCCCGCGTCGAGGATATTTTTAGACGATGAACCCTTCCACTGAAAAGGGTCTTCTGCGCAAGTGCCACCAAGTTCTGCGATGCCTATATATTCAGTATAAAAACAATTGGCAAAGATGACACAGAACGGCAAGCCAAATTTCCACATTCACTTTATAGTTTATGAAAGATGAATAGGAAGAATACAATTATAATTTCCATAACTATAAAACAAAAGAATACCTGCTGTAAATACGTTTGTCATGAATGATTAGAAAACAATCGCAGAACTAAATAAATATTGTGGTTGGTCAAAAAAAACAGCAATTAATAACCTCTGAGCCCTGTAGATGACAGAAGTTCATAGAAAGTGAAAAAAATCGGGCTTAACGCGCAAATTCAGAAATTCCTATCACACCCCGAGTCACACTTGGGGTTAACGCTGGCGGTAAATTCAAGAACCCTGAGCTGCACTCGGGCTTAACGCCAAGGTGGTTAAAACCTTTATCTATACCTCGTTTAGAATTACTCGAAGCCTGCTTGCTTACTAAACTCCTGCAATACACAGCTAAATCACTACTAGGATGAATAAATGTTGAGTCTATTCATGCGTGGACAGATTCTGAGGTTGTATTATCATGGTTACAGATTCCCCCATACCCTTTAAAAATTTATGTAGTTCACAGGGTGGAGAAAATACGAGATTGTAATTTGGAGATTGTTTGGCATCATATATCTTCCAAGTCTAACCCTGCTGATCCCGGAAGTCGTGGATTATTACCTAATCAACTGGTGGAATGCAAATTATGGTGGTCAGCATCACTGTGGGCTTCTGACTCTTTTGATAAGTGGCCAGTTATCTCGCCCAATATAATTAAACTTGATCAACCTGAAATCAAATTCAATCCTGTTAGTGTATTAACATGCATGTATGATGCATCCTTTATTGAAAGCTTTTCATCACTATCTCGTCTTCAATGAGTCGTATCATATTGCTTGAGATATATCTCTCATATCAATCCGAAATGTGTAATTCGGAATCGAGGTCCATTAACATTAACAGAGCTCAACTCTGCCTTAATTGCATGTGTGCAGCTAACCCAGCACCAATCTTTTAAGGATGGCGTTGATAAACTGCTGAAGGGCTGTACCTGTTCTCAAGCACTAAATAAATTAGCTCCTTTTTTGGACAGATATGGTTGTATCAGGGTGGGTGGTAGGTTGAGAAATTCAGATTTACCATATGGTCAAAGGCATCCATTGTTGCTCCCTAAGCATAGCCGCTTAACTAAACTTGTTAACGATCATTATCATAAGATGTACAGTAGAAGATCGTTTATTCGGAATGTCCGGGACCTGGCCTCTTCCGATAAACGATATTTCAGCTGTTTAGATAGCTTAACTACAAAAGAGCACAATCATCAAAAAAAGACGTTTAAGCATGTAATATGTATAATACGTAATACGGGACTAAAGTAGGGTAAGAAATAAACGAGTTTAAAAAGAGTATATGTTTTAGAAAATCTTTAATTTAATGCAAACTTTTCATGCGATGAATTTGAGAATGTATGTATTAAATATCGTCGTCAATTTTGCAGCAATGGAAGACGTAGTTGGGTATATCTGAAAACGGAAAAAAATAATATGTATGTTACAACGTAAGTTGACAAAAACATTCGTAATTACATAATTTGAAGTAGACATACATAACTGGTTAATATTATTTTACTATCATGCAAATAGATTTCACTTCGGATACCATGCTGTGTGCGTACTCCCACACGATCTGGATGTAAGCCAATCTAATTCGCTCGTCAATATGCGATAAACACCCCAAAACAATTTTACAATGATCGGTCTACTCGTTCGTACATAAAATAATAACTATTTTATACTACATATATATAATAATCATTATTAAGAAAATTCTCAATTTTCAAAGCCACACTCATTTCCGTAAAAACCGCAAAAAAGAAGCATATAGAAATAAAAATTGAAATTTTATTTACCTGGAAATCCTTGTTGATCTGCAGATAGGGATGTAGAGAATCACTTAACAGTAGGATTTGTGGTAACAGCATCTGCAGAAACTGAAGGAGAGGATGATGAAACAGTTCTTTTAAAAAAAATCTGTCAGTGTCATCTGCTTGAACTTGCTACGCCCTTCTTTTTCAAATTTTGCTTTCAGCCTGTACATCTGGAGTACCTCCTGCTCAGTTGTAAAGGACCTTTGCTCCATGAACTTGATATGATTATCACAACATACAATAGCCTCGGACATAGTCATTTTCTTCTCCTCGTCAACTAACACATCACTGTCCTCGCTGTCTTCACTCTCATTTAACGTGGGGCCAATAACACCATCGATAATTTCAATGTCAGTAAAAGTTTGACAAATAGGAGCATTTTTATCACATTCAATCCATCCCTCAATTTCATTATCGGTTAGGTCTGGGATAGCATTAATTCCCTTCGTATATTGCACAAATTCTACAAAATCATCATTAAGTTCGGATGAATCAAATCCAAGAAAGTCGTCTGTCTCTCTGGAATCTTCATTAAATTTTGATTCTGGCAAAATATTATGCCAATACTGTTTTAAAACTGAGGGTGTTACTTTATTCCATGCACGTGAAATACACCACACCGCGTCCTTCAGTGTTACATCCTTTTTGAACCGTTCGTAGCTGAAATACCCCTCAAAATTTTCAATTTTTCCCATTAATTCACTTCGATAATGGCATTTAAAATTTTTAATTATGCCTTGATCCATTGGTTGGATGAGAGATGTACAATTTGGGGGTAAATACGACACAAAAACATTCTCCTTGACGAGAGTTTCTACTGGAGGGTGAGCAGGGCAGTTGTCCAACAATAATAATATTTTTGCATTTTCAGGTAAGCCAACCTTCTTGAAATGGTCCCTTACCTCAGGTAAAAAATGACCATTAAACCACTCACCAAAAATGTCTTGAGTGATCCAAGCACGTTTGTTTGCACGGTAAATGACGGGGAAAGTCTTTATGCCTTTGAAGACACTAGGTTTTGCACTTTTTCCTATTACCATGAGCTTGCACTTGTGTGTGCTGGCAGAATTGGAACACATCATTACAGTAAGTCTCTCCTTAGACTCTTTTACTCCCGACGCTACTTTTTCATCAATGCAAACAAAAGTATGCCGTGGGAGACAACGCCAAAACAAACCTGTCTCGCCCATATTGTATATTTGCTCCGTGCTAAGTCCATGTTCTTCCACCAACTTTGCTAAATCATTAACATATTCCTCCGCGGCTTCATAATTTGCTGACATTTTTTCGCCGGAAACTTTTAAATACCGTATACCATGGCGATTTTTTAATTTCTGCAACCATCCCGTAGAATAATCACATTCTCCTTCGATTTTTAGGTGTTCGTGGTAAGATTTTGCCTTCTCCATTATCATAGGACCTGAGATAGGAATCACTTCTACGTTGGCGGAACCACTCATACACTACTTTGTCTAGGTCACTACTCTTGGGACCACGTAAAGTTTTCCTTTTTGAGATACCGGCCATTGAATCTGATTCCGCAACAAATTGGAAAATTTTATCTTTCTGCGCCTTTATGTCATATATTGTAGATTGTCCTACACCATACTCCTGACGAAGTTGAGATACTCTTCGCCGCGATCTATTTTTCTCAAAACCTCCACTTTTTGCTGGATAGTGAGATTCTGTCTTTTTCTCTTGCCGGCACTTGTTTCAGTCCCAACGTCTTCTGGATGCGTTTTCTTGGGTATTCTCTCCATAATTACGGTTGAGGGACAGGATGAATAAAATATTTGCAAAACTGCTGTTTACCACTTAAAACAAAAAAGTTTTAACACCTTGTAAACACACTTTTAACACCTCTCGCGCACGTGGTTAGAAAGCAACAAGCGGTGGTGGTGGCTTTCGGAACTAACATGGCAAATTGTTCTTCAATTATGTATTAAATTGGCGCTACTGAAAAAATGGACCGTGATAAAATTCTTTTAGAATAATTCCGTTGTTTGGATGTTTCCGTTGTTTAGAATTCCGGATAAACGATCCTCTACTGTATATGCATGCAGGAGCACTTACAGTGCTATATCTGATTAGTTTTAAGCTTTGGATTCTTTCTGGAAGAAGTGCAATCCATAATTATCTAAATGCATTAAGTGTGTTAAGAATAATGCTAAATCTCATTTGTGGCGAATCATCAGAGAGAGAAATCTTACTTTTGAAGAACTGTCTACAGTGTTTACAAAAATTGAAGCCATACTTAATTCTAGACCACTTACTGCTTTATCATCTGATCCCAATAGCTTTGAAGTTTTAATGCCGGGACATTTCTTAATTGGAGAACCATTAATAATGGCTCCTGAATATGCTTATACCGACTTAAAAATCAATAGATTATCACATTGGGAACTAGTGAAACAAATCTCACAGCATTTTTGGTGAGGACAAGAAAAAGATGTGATTATGTAAAACTTAGGATGCAAATTTTCATGAAAAATTAGAAAATTGCCACCTCTTGCCACTAAGGAGCTGATCCCAGCACCAACTCTGTGGCTAAAATCTTGGGCTGCCAGGATGACAGGCATTTTGCGGTGACCATTCAGATTTAAATGATCCTCCGTTAGATGGAATAGTCTGTGTATAGACAAAAGGAAAATACCATATACACCCTTCTTAAAACATTACTTTTATGCAAGACCAATGAATAAATAAAATACCTTGAAACTGGATTTCTTAAATCATCTTCATGCACCTGTACAATATGCTGCCATGAACCTTGCAGAAGCATTTCTCTCCCTCCCTGTATGACTGGCACAATTAAATCATGCTTCAGGAAAAGATTCCTGAAGCTCTTCAGCAGATGGGTTGGATTACATATAGTAACCACTGTCTGCCCTTCAAATTCAAAGGAGGGATTATCATAATCTGCTCCCATGAGCTTAAGGGCCTTGACACTGTTGGTGCCCATGTCACAGACAGTGGCAACAATATTTAATCCTGCCCCCTTCACTGCCTGCATAACTTCCATTAGTTCACCCTGCAGGACATTTGAGGGTATACTTGCATATGAAAAATAATATGCCACTGGCTGTTTCCAATTAAACCACAGCCCATGAACCATGAAAACAAGAGCCTGTCGAGCTATGTTGCCAGATGTGCCCTTACTTTCATGGTCCACATAACCAAAAATTCTGTCAGATTTTTGGTCATAGGTGAGCTGTGGTCTGATTGACATTTCGTCAAACATTAAACTACGAGGCGTATTTGGAAAGTAAGTACTGTTTGCGAATATTTCTGCTGTAGAGCTACAGTCGTGATTTTGCACATGCGCGCTGACTTCCCTCATTCATTGGCAAGCCAGAGATGTCATTATGAGAACATCCGATCATGTTTACGTATTGTTCTGTGAGTTTAACATGTTTAAGACGATCGAGCGGCCCGCTGACTGTGAACTACGGTCTGCTATCCGTTTTTTGAATGCAAGAAATGTGAAACCGGCTGACATTCATCGTCAGATTTGTGAGGTCTATGGTCAAAATGCCATGAGTGATGGAATGGTGAGGAAATGGGTCAGACAGTTCAATGAAGGTCGTGAGAATGTGCATCCAGAACAAAAGGCATGGCATGCTTACTCGTGGAGTTGTGTTGCTTGATGACAATGCTCCGCCATACACTGCTGCTCAAAGTCAAGCCCTCATCACGTCATTTTGCTGGGAACAAATGGATCACCCTCCCTATAGCCCAGACTTAGCGCCAAGTGACTTTCATCTGTTCCTGCATCTGAAGAAGTTCCTTGCTGGCCAGCGTTTCTTCAGCGATGATGATGTCAAAGGAGCTGTGCAGAAGTGGCTGTCTTCATAGGCGGCCCCATTCTACGAGGAAGGGATACAGAAACTGGTGCCCTGTTATGATAAATGCCTCAATAATGGTGGAAACTATGTAGAAAAGTAGTTTAATGTATGGCAAATCTGATAAAAAAAAATTTTTTTGAAAATAAATTCTCGTTTTTTTAATAGCCAAATGGTACTTACTTTCTGAATATGCCTTGTACAATACCATTCTGCATCACTCATCTTGCGGGTTCTTGAAGAAAGAAAGTGAAAGATTTCTGGGTTGATGCCTGTGTGAAAAGGGAAAGTTCTGAGAATGGATGTTAGTTTTCTTTGATGGAAGAGGAAGGAAAGAACGTAGCAAAAAATAACTTTTAGAACTCATTTTTAAAAGGGACAGAGCTAGAATTTTCTCACTATTTGTCCATCTTCTTCCTTTTGGCTTTCTTTTCCCTTCTCTCAAAATAGAAGAGAGTGAAATGACAGCAGCAGGGGACAAATGTTTTTCAAAGGCATTAAAGATACTACTGCCTGACAGATGGCGGATTGAACTCAAGTCAATTTTTATTCTGTTACCGATCCTCTTCAGCCTGTTTATTTTCCTGCACAGATTCAGCAGTTTATTGTACAAGACTCTCTTTCTAGGGGTCATTTGTGTGACCCTAGTCATGTCAATATCATGCAGAATCTAGCGCTTAACACCTTTCCCAGTTGCAGTCTGAGTCTGAGAGCTAGTGGATGCCTCACTAGTTCTAATATCATCCGGCATATGGGAAAGTCTAGAAACAGGTGAAATATTTACCATTGCATTGATCCCAGGATTGGAGAACTGGTGATGATTTTTTATGACCATTATGTTTCGTGCCAATTACTTGAATTTTGTGTTATGCGTTTACGATGCCAACATGCATGAAATCCCTCTACTTTTTTGTTTCTAAGTTCATTTTAAACTTTAGCACACTAGAAATGGACATTATTATTATATTATATTTATAATGCTCATGATTAACTGTTTTCAAAGTAAACACACATGATAACCATCGACTTAATTCTTTTATAGCTCAGTTTAAACCTCATTGCCAACAGTGCTATTTTTTATAACAGTCAAAGTTGCTGGCATCTAGCGGCCAAATAAATTATTAGCTAATGAAAAAGTATCCTGCACATTTAGTTTTTCACAACTTTTATTAGTATGACATTGAAAATATTCATTCTTCGCATATGAGGTAGCTGGTTTTGACTGAAAGATTTAATAATTTTATGCTATTATCTTTGTATTTTGAATGTATTTTATGGAACTGTTGTTTTGTTATGTTTTCATTATTTATTATGAATTTTTAATGTAAATCTAAGAATTACCATCATCTTGTAATAGAAGATTTTCTGCTGCATATTTTGAAAGCAATTACTAAAAGAAATGTTATAACTTTCTTATGCTAGGTTTTGGTTTTCTGTTGTACATTTATAACATAATAAGTAAAAGAAATGCAACCACTCTTTAATGCTAGTGTTTTTTTGCGGCTTGGAAATGTTTGTTGCAGAATCCAGGAAAACATTCGTGCATGACGTACTCACCATTCCATTTCAGTAATTCAATTTAAATTAAACCATTTCCTTAGAATGAACATCAGTATATCGAAAATCGCATGCAAAATATTGTTGGAGGTAAACTGTACAAGTGCGGAAAGAAGTGTAATTGCTTTGTTTTGCTGGGTTTTCGTTTTCCATGTTTTGAAAGTAATTAAAAATATTTTTTTCACTTTACAATGCTAGGTTTTCATTTGCAGTTATGTCTTCTTTTATTTTCTGTTAAACTGCATTATTTATGATAAAAAAGTGAATTTTTTAGTTTGGCTGGGAACCACTCTCTCATAATAACATGGCGTCTTATGGGAAAGTAGGACTTGCAATTTGCATTTTGTGTCAGTTTTCCAGAACCAATTCGCAAAGCTCAAAAAGGTGGTGTATAAGATAATGATTGAATAACATTTTGTTTAGTTTTTAAATTGATAAAAAGGAGTAAATGTTTAAGTTCAGGTAAGTAAACACTGCTGCTGCTGAACTACTTGATAAATGTCCTTTAGAAACCATCTGTTTGAAATTTTATGAACTGATGTCCAATGTCTTCTATATTGTTATTGCCCAAATAAATGTAAAAATCACCAATTAACTAATAACACAGGCCTGCGTTTGAAATTTTTTTATGAGGTCAAGGTTTTCTTAGCCTCTCTTTCATAATTTTTGCATGCTGAATTCAAAAATATAACTCATTTTGTTCAATCAGGTCTGGTTCTTATTCTATATCAATTTTAAAATATAAAGGGTTGTTTGAAAATAACAGATATGAAATTAGCACGTTTATTTTTTCAAAGCAGAGTTACATAAACAAAATATGTACAAAATGTATAAAAATGATAGCACAATTACAGTCAGTGTGGAAGAAAGGGTTTTTTCCAGAGACTTTCGTCTGCATTCCACATGTTGAATATCTCTCTTGAGACAACAGCAGTAGTCTGCAAGCATGTTCACATCCCAGCAGTCCTGGTACCTCTCTTCCATCACTTGAACATCCTGATGGAAGCACTCTCCTTGCTCCTCACTATAATTGCCACAGTTGTCTGGAAAATAGTCTAAATGCAAGCTGAGAAAATGCATCTTTATGGACATGCGTGCACCAAGAGTCTGGAAGTTCTGCAGAAGCTCCTCTACAACGCGTCCATAGTCTGGACTTCGGTGATTTCCCAGATAGTTTGTGACAATAGACTTGAATGAAAGCCAGGCGTTCCTCTCATTGTCCTCCATGCTTTCGTCGAATTGAACATCTTTCATGAGCTCCCTGATTTGAGGACCATCAAAAATACCTGCTTTCAGTTTGGCATCACTGAGATGTGGAAATTTCAGTTTCAGGAAAGCAAAACCTCGGCTTTCTTTGTTGAGTGCTCTGACAAAATTTTTCATAATTCCAAGCTTTATATGTAGTGGTGAAAGTAGAATCTTCTGTGGATTGACGAGAGGGTTTGACAAAACATTATGTGAACCTGGTTCCATTTAAGATCTTGCTGGCCAGTCGTGTTGTGTGTAGTACACACAGAAAACAGGGGTATTTGGTGTAGCCATCTCGTAGACCCAGCATTAGGGATATAACCTGTAAAAAATAGTTCATTAAAACTAGTGGTGTCAGTATTGAGTATGGTCCCACAAGACTACACATTTCTTATAAATGAACAAAAACTGAGGAAAATGTAATACACCAGCACACCTTTAAGTCTCTACATATCATCCAGTTGTGATGCTCGTACTTCAATGCAGTAAGCAGATACTTCATATTGTTGTAACTTTCAGTAAGCTGCATCGAGTCACCCACTGGAACAGACCCAACCTTGTTACCATTGTTAAGTGGTACTGCTTTCAAGCTTCTGCTTGAGGATTCGATGAAAAGTCGCCATTCTGTAGGGTCATACTCAAAACCCAAAGCTGCAATCAGGCCTTTGATGATGTTGCAGTAAACCAGGGAAGCGTCTTTGTCAAACATGAAATATTCACGAAACTCTTCTTCATGGCAGAGATACCAGTAGAATGTTGTTTCTGGAGCTAACATATGATTTTGGCGAAGCCGTGACCCTAGCAACTGAGCAGATTCTTTGGACAAGCCCAAATCTCTCATCAAATCATTCAACTCAGCTTGGCTCAAAGGTTTGGGTTGGCTTGTCTCAGCAGTAAGTTGATATGCAGGAGACACGTCATCATCTACCATTTCTTCATCTGAGTCGGACGACCAGTGACTGTTGTAGGGAGGTGTTGGAATTGGAATTCCTGGACCGTGAGGCACTGGTTTTATAGCAGATGGCACGTCAGGATACTTCATGCGCTGCTTGTTGTTCCGATTTATGCCTGAAAGGAAACAAATAAAGACAAATTAATTAACTCAACTACCAAAGATCAGACTGCTGATTCTAGAAAAGATTAACAGATCAAAATGAAATTAAAAATCATACTAGTTTCATGCTAACTTACCTTTTAGGTTCATCATGCAGAAGTAAAAGTCAGTAATATGATCTATTCCTTCCCTCCACGCCATTGGGACACCAAAAGTTAGACACTTTTGCTTCTTGTTGAGCCAACGTCGCAAACCTTCAACGCACGTTTTGCAGCATACATGAGGGGCAAAGGCTTTGTCCTGGTCCCCAAGTTTGATTCCAAAGTAGGTGTGGTAGCTTTTCTTTACAAAAGTTGTGATCTTTGACTGCCGGTCTGACAAAGTGACTTTGCCACAGATGTAACAGAACCTGTTCGGGTCATTCTTGCACTTTCTGTTCATTCTAAAATAACCGCAATGACAAGTGTGAGATGAATTTAAGTCTACAGTTACGCAGGACGTGCTACCTCACACACGCTACCGCACACACAGTGTGTGCGGCTGCTACACATCCTGTGTAAATCATGCCACTGTGTATGCTCCGCCCACTCCCAATTCTAACCAATCACAGATGTGATATGAATCACGCCACATCACCAGATTTCACTACTTTTTAAAAACATCGACAGCGTAGAAGCTTCACCTGATTGAGCAAAATGAGTTACATTGTGTTTAATTCACTATGCAAAAATCTGCACACTTTTTCAAAACTTGACATCGGGCCTAGAATAAAAACTTGATCTGATTGAACAATATTAGTTAAATTTTTTAATTCAGCATGCAAAAAAGTAAAGCTAAAAAAACCTTGACTTCAGAGATGACGCAGGCCTGTGTAATATATGCATGAGCAACAACTGTTGAAATGGTAATAAGTTTATAATAATTTGTTAATGCAATTTTTTGATGTTTTAGCGGCAGTGATTAATGGATTGGACTGTGGTAAACAGCCCCCAAAACCAAACCAAGAATGGCTATTTTGGTATGGAGATGGAAGAATATCCGCTGTGAGTAATCAAATCATTGAATTTCTTATATTTTAACGAATTACTGTATTTTTTGGGCTATAAGACGAATGCTGATTTTTTAGAAGATTTTTCCAGGAAAAAGTTTTTTGGTGCACCAGAGCATTAATGGAAGGGCAATGATGTGTATCATTTCTAGCAGTGATTAAGTCCGTATCTGGCAACTTTAAAAAAATATTATGGCCTGATAACAGTTAAATATAATTTTTTAAATAAACTTAATTTGTGAAAGTAAATAGGGATAATCTAAAACATTTGTTGCTTTTAGAATTGTATAGATAAATGTGCACTCAGCAGCCCTATTAATTAGGCTGTCAGAGTGTGCTGCACACCTCGCATGTATAAACACACCTTACAGATAGTACAGTGAAACCTGGTTTATTCGAAACTCTTTAATTTGAAATTTTGGTATGATTCAAATTTCCTTTTAATTTTAAGACTCAATAAGCAAATTTCATACAAAAGTACCTGGATAATTGGATAACCTTGATAATTTGTAATTTGATAAAAAAATTAGTCCTGTGATCATAATATCAATACATTTGTCAGAATAATTTGAAAAAAAAAAAAATCTGAAAAAATTGTTTGCAAACACAACCATTGCCTCTCACCCCATCCATAGTTCTCTATGATGTTGTAACCACCCATGCTGACTTCCTCTGCTTTTGGGCGTCAGTCAGGCGATGAAGGGTTTTACCCTTTTGTTTTGGATCTTTTTCCATTCAAGCAGAAAGGGAAAGGTAGAAATAGCAGAGCTATACAAAATTTCTCAGGCAAAAATTACCTCCGAACCCTCAAGCATGCATTTGCATTATTCTACTCTCAGGAAAGAACATATTGTTAGAGGTCCTACTGTCTGCAATGGAGATAGGGCCTAATTGCCCTCGCCTCCCTAGCGAGGGTCTGTGGCAGTATTTCTTTCGTAGGTACCACTAATCCTTCTGTTGGTATGTCTCTTGTAGTATCTCTCTATTTGGTTCATGGATATCTCAATTCTGATTTTGAATCATTTTGGAGGATCGTTTCCAAGAACAACTTTTATTTCTTCTTTGCAACCCCTTCCTGCTTAATATTCTTATGAAGAGTACTGAACTGCTCCTACATCAGTTTTCTTTGTGTTTTTGTTGGTGAAGGGTCATTCCATGTGATTGACTGAGACGAAAGTGAAGGTGAGGATCACTGGTGATCCTCATAGCAGCCTACGTGTTAAGTGACTTTTATTTTAAGTGCCTTGATTTAAGTTTGAGTGATATCCAGCTAAGTTCATTTTAAATATTGTTTCTTATAAAATAATTTTGAATTACTCTAAAATGACTCCGGTATGCAGTGCATATAAATCTTTGACCATCATCATAGGAACTTCGGCATGTGTGGACGAGATGTTGGTGAGCTTTCACGGTCATTGCAATTTCAAGATATATATGCCAAATAAACTGACCAATTATGGTGTGAAAATAATGTGCCTCACAGATGCTAGGAGTGGATATTTCCACAATGACTATATTTACATTGGTAAAAATTTGGATGAAGATACCCTTTCAAATGAAGAAAGAAAGTTTTCCAAGCCATCTCAAGCAGTTTTGCATCGTTCCAGACATCTTCAGGCAACTAAACGCAACATCACAGGAGACATCTGGTTCATATCTTAGTGCAATTACTGAGACAAAGAGGATTAACTTAGATTGGAACCATGAAAAAAAAAGGAATTCCTAAAGAGTTTCTATCAAACAAGTCACGAGAAGTAAAATCCTCTCTTTTTGGATTCACTAAAGACATGACATTAGTATCTTATGTACCAAAAAGGAGTAGAGCAGTAGTATTGGTGTCTTCTATGCACCATGGAAAAACCATTGATAAAAACACACATAAGCCGGAAATCCTCGAGTACTAAGCCTTTACTAAAGGAGGAGTAGACTCACTAGATGAAAAGTAAATTATTGCAGTGGTCACCAAACAAGAAGATGGTCAATGATTGTTTTCTATAAGATACTTGATGTAAGTGATGTGAATGCTTTTATCTTGTACACTTCCTATAAAGAGAATTTGGAAATGAGTAGGCTGGATTTCATGAAGAATCTAGCATGTAGGCTTGTAAAACCAGAGCTAGAAAGAAGTCACTAATACAAGGATAGATCATGAAGTAAGAGCCTGCATTAGGAGAGTCCTAGGAGTTAAAGAAGAAATGCCTTTCACAGAAGAAGAAAAACTTGAGAAAAGGAAAACGTTTTGTGTGTGACCCCCGTAAGGAGAGAAAAACTGCATATTTGTGCTACCTTTGCAAGAAACCTGTCTTGAGTATACGAAAAAGATCTACTATGTTTGTGGAGAGGAAAATATATGAGAAGGGTATCTTTCAATTATAAGCATTTTTTTGTGATAAAAATCAGTATTTTCACATTCTGCA
This sequence comes from Tanypteryx hageni, assembly GCA_028673005.1. NCBI lineage: Eukaryota > Metazoa > Arthropoda > Insecta > Odonata > Petaluridae > Tanypteryx > Tanypteryx hageni. Next base: position 11,105 of record JAJPWW010000343.1, on the reverse strand, counting down.
ATTTTTCATAAAAAACAAAAACTCATGTTTTTTCATTTTACTCCATTAGTATATATTTGTTATTAACTAGAGCTTCCATAGTCACAATTTATAAATTTTCTTATTTTTATGAAATTAGAAATCAGAGACTGTAAAAAAACTTTTTCCCCACTGTACTATCTAGATAACAAAATAACATAAGAAATATACTTTGATTTCTGAAAGTGTTTATGCTTGTATCTTATGTTATATATATTAAAGTACAAATAAACATAATCTGAAGTTGATTGTATGATTTGTGTGTCAATGAGAAGGAAAATTTCATTAGCGGTCTCTGAGACTTCACCTCACCACAGAAACCACCTCACAAGTTAAGGGTTAATGTGTTCTATGCCACCAGGAATTCCTCACACAAATATAAAGTTTTACTTACGTAGTCTGATACTAATTATTACTAGGGATGGGGCGGTTCCACTATTTCCCTGTTCTGGTTCTTGGTTCCAGTTATATTAATTAATTCTTTACAGTAAGTAAAAAAATGCCTTATGGTCAGGTCGTGTCCATCCATCTATCCACATGTTTCATCTCATAAGCTACTGTGTGAATGTTGATGAAATTTGGTATTTAGGACATAGGGTCAAAGAAACTAAGAAAATTATATAAATAGGGAGTGCCACTTAACAGGTGACAAATAATGATCTTTTATTTATATTTCGTACAATATAGCTTATAACTAAAAAGTCTTTAAAGAACTTCTTAGACTAATCAAATAGCATATGTTTTGTTCGGTAGGTTTTTATCGAAGGATTAACCAATTTCAAGAAAATTGAACGAGAAAGTCGTATTTCACTTAAGACCCGTGTTTTTTAATTGTTGTCAACAATATTTGGTAAATGAAGGGAAATTGATTGTCTATGATGAATAAGTGAAGTTTTCTGAAGTGTACACTTTATTATTTCAATAATAATTGTTTGACAGTTATAAACACATTTTAATGCACTGAAAATACAAATACAAATTTAGATATTATATTCTGTATTTGCACATGTTAGTTATGACTTATCACCAAAGAAAATTGAAAGAATAAGCACACGTTTGCAACTACTAACTTTTCGAAATAGAAAATAGCAGCAGAAATGAAGGTTTCAGTTGACTCCGTGAATAAAATTAAGAAACAAATGTCTTTGAGCAAGCCGTTAGACAGTGAGCACTCTGGGAATTGTGGCCATAAAAGAATAATGACACCAAGAATGTACCGGCTGATAAGGAAGTTTTGTGTGGAAAACTGTAATTTTAATTCTGCAGCAATCACCATGGGCTGCTGGCCTTAACATTTCTGAATGGACAGTTCATGGACATCTTTACAAGCAGGGAGGGCTACAAGTGCTACCTTCCTCGACAAAAGCATTGGTTGACTAAGGCAATGATGAAAAAAATGATAGGAATAGGCATTAAAGCATCAGCACATGACTTGAAGATTGGAAAAAGAAAAGTTTAAACACTCTCTGCAAAATATTATTTAAAAATTTATAAAAAAAAACCTAATTAAAGCATAATTTTAAAGATGTATTTTTTCACAGGTTTGTTTTTCGGATGAGTCATCATATCATGTCCTTGAAAGCAAAGCAGTGTTTGTGCAATGGAAGAAATGTGAAGAGTTCAAGTCAGACTGTCTGGTTAGGACAGTAAAGCACCCTGCTGTGGTTATGGTGTTGTCCATCATCAGCGGTTCAGGCACAGGTCGTCTGTACATTATACGGCGGGGGTACCATGTGGCAAGACCAGTACCGTGAAGTTTTGGAGCAGAGACTCTTGCCACAGATACAAGATTGGTTTCCTGAAGCCTCTGATTTCACTTCGATGCTAGACATTGCACTGTGCCATACTGCTCAGAGCAGCAAAAAGTTCCTCAAAGAACAAAACATCAAACTTTTACACTGTCCTGGATACTCCCCAGATATGAATCCAATAGAAAATGTCTGGGAGTTGGTAAAAAGAGAAATTGCCAAGGAAGTTATAACTACCAAGACTAGAATAATAGAGAAAAGTCTGGAACCACCATGATAGAATACAAGAAGTCGTTCAAAGTTGCATTGAAAGTAAGCTGCATTGCATCAAAGCTCGAATAGCTTCAGATGGAGGACCTACTAAATATTAATTTTTAATGCTTTCACCTCCATCACTCATGTTAAATTCAAAAATTATTCTTGAAGAAAGTGAAATTATAACTATAAACATTTGACATAGTTTCATTAAGATATTTTTGAAATAACCACAATGTTTGTCAAAAAATGCCAAAATATTTCATCTGCAAATGACTTTCTCATGCTATTTTCCAATTTACATTTGAATCATGAAGGTGGACATGGAGATGCAACATCAAGGGACCATAAAGTAAGGCCTGTATTGCAGTACATTCTTGAAAGGTGTAAATTATTCTACACTCCATCCCAGAATGTGTCTGTTGATGAGAGCACCATTAAGTTCAAGGGGGTAGTTTCCTTCAAGGTGTACAACCCAAACAAACCAGTCAAGTTTGGGTTGAAAATTTTTGTACTTTCAGATAGTGAGAATGGCTATATTTATTCTTTCTTACCTTATTTTGGAAAAAACAAAAATTATGCATGGAAGCAATTTATTGAAAACCACATAAGTTATACTCCATTTGTGCCAGTCTCTCATCAAGGATCTGAACAACCCTCCACAAGGATACAATGTCTACACAGACGTATTATACCAGCCCAGAACTTCTGAATGAACTGGTGAAACTGGGATTTACACTAACAGGCACCATTATGGCTACAAGAAAGAACATGCCTAGCCAACTCAAGTCAAACATGACAAAAAAATTGAATTCATTGGCATTAGGATGGAAAGACAAGAGGGTGGTTTTGATGTTAAGCAGCAAGCACAAGGGAGATAAAATGACAGAGGCGACTCCAAAGGTGCCAGGAAAACCATCTATTACCAAGCCAGAAGTAATTGTAGACTACACCCGTAAGATGGATGGAGTAGACCATAGCGATCATCTGATACCAATTCATGCGACGAAGCAAGAAATGGTGGAGGAAAAGTATTGTTAAGTATTGATCTTGTCGACCAATAAAACTCGGTGTCTGGCTTTCGCACAATACTCTGTTGCACCACAAGTGCCAAAAACACGAATTTTGGGGCCAGTGATGGCACGCCATTGTCTTTCTTTATCACTCCTCGATCCTGAAGCTTTTTCACACAATGACTCACTTGTATAGCGATTAGTTTTATCGGTTATATAACTAATGAGATCGTCATAAAAAAGTTCAAAATATTTCAATGCACCACCATCTGGGTCGACTTGAAAATTTATAGAAGATTCACCTTCAAAATAAAACCTAGGTGGTGCGGGGGGAGGGTCTGATGAGGGCACTTCACGCCATTCTCCTTCTTGCACTGGTTCAGCTGCATCTCCGGAGTCGGAGCTTGTCTCTTCTGAAAAACTTGATTTTGAACCAGAATCTTCAATACTCACTTCTTCCATATCAAAATCGGAACTGTCATAATCGTCGTCACCTTGCATTAAAGGAAGGGTAAAGTAACACCCAGTAAAAAAATTTAACACAATAGCAACAATAACAGAAAATAATGAAAACAATAATGGACAATGGTGAAAATAATAACAAAAAATAAAACCATAATGCAAAAATAGAAACAATAATGATATAACAGTGGACTGCAGATGCAAGTGGGAATGCTAGACATTTACGCTCAAGAGCTCTATGAATAACTAACACAGCTGTCCCTTTGAAAGTATGCAGCAGCCACAAAAGTGCGATGCACGCACCTCCTGCGGCGCCCAGGGCTACCGCCCGGTATAGGGTACATTGGCCTGAGAGAGGGGTTTAGGGAAAATCCCAAATATGATGGGGAAGGCCAGGTTTGATTTTGGAAGGGGTAGGGAAGATGGAAGAAAGGGAAAAGTGGTCACATGGCAATATGGGGGAGAAGGTTGGGGAAGGGGACATTCTTTCTGGAGTGGCGTTATAAAGACTGTGGTTGTAAAAGGGAAAGTAGGAGGTGGAGGAGAGAGAGGATTGGAAAAACCAGGAGCTGAAAGGGGCCCTGAGAGGGAAATGTATGGAATAGTGGACTGGTTCGTACAATTATATTCATTTGTGAGTAAACAGATGTACAAATTTCACTATAACTATCTAATTCCAAATTTTGCAAAAACTACATCAAGCGGTTCTTCAAGTATTTTTCAAAAAATTATTTTTCAAATTCGAATATCTTGTAAAATGCATAGCTCTTCCTGTAAAGAGGTCGTAATTATTTTTCGATCATAATCAAAATTAAAATTTATGCGCAGGTTATAGGTAAGCCGCCAAATATTACACATGATCGCAATATCTTAACTGATTACTGAATTTTACTTGCGAATTATTGTAATATTCATGTTGATCTTCATGAAAAGTGGTCGGAAATATTGTCTGATTGCAATCAAAATAAAAAATGAAGCGCAGGATATAGCTAAACTACTAAATATCAAATATGATAACAATATCTCAATTGGTTCTTGAATTTTACTTGCAAAGTGTTGTAAAATCAATGTAGGTCTTCATGTAAAGTGGTCGTAATTATTGTCCGAATTCAACCAAAATCGGAATTCCTGGAGGTATTTATGCCAAACTCGAAAATATAAAATTTCATCAAAATATAATCATTGGTTCTCGAGTTGAAACATACGGAGGAAATGACAGACGAATGTAAGAAACAATGGACAGATGGATGAATTTACATACATCACCCCACAACATGTCTTTACAGTGCACATATTGTACAAAAAAGGATAAAAGAAATTCCCTCCTTACTAGTGATATTTTAAAAATAATAAGTTAGAATTTTACTAACAATATGCGAAAACGATATTCCTTTAATTTACGTAAAAAATACTAAGACATCATTTGAAAAAACTGCCAGCAGCCATCAAAATTGAATCCTTGTATGTCCTCTGGCAACGGAAATACAAAATACTCGCAAACAACAAGAAAACTCAGGTGTGATCTGCTTGAACAGAAACGGAGGCATTGCCCGAGTTAACTCGGGCACGGCAGAATTTTCACGACTTTGTTGCCCGAGATAACTCGGGTGCATCAGGGAAGTGGTTAAATTACTTTCCAAATAATTCCATCTTATTCCATGCCAAACCAGTCAACTTTAATTTGGAAACTGTGATTTAATAGTATTTTTGGAGGAAATATTAGAGAGATTTAATAGTGTTAGCAAAGCTTTGCAGAAATCTGGTTTAGGTTTAAGTCAAGGTTTTGCGATACTATCCTCATTAAAAATAATGATTCAATATATTCTATCAAAAACAGTGAAGAAATTAATAGAAGATGAAAATTTTGTTCAAGTATGGCTCGAAATAAATGACCAATATAGCGATACAAAAAAAATTATGACAAAAAGATTTTCAGTTGGAGGCACTGACAGCAATAGAATAACAAGAAGGGATAAATTTTGTATTGAATCATTAAATATCATTCTTGACACATTAATTACTGAATTAAACAAGAGTAAGCATGTACAAAAATTTAGGAATAAGATATAAATTTCTTTTTGATATTTTAGATGAAAGCAAAGACATTAAAGATACAGAAAGTATAAATATAACTAGGGGCCTGTTGCAGTACTTCCTGCAAACATTTAGGGAACCTTGAGTGAAGTGGCCTATGACAAAGAATTGTGGCTGAGGGTGTTTTTTGTTTAACCACTTTTATTGTTCCACTCAAATTAATCATATAGCTCACACCATTATCACAATCGAAAACACATACATGATTATATACTAAAACTTCCCAGTACACAACATTTTTCGTTTTGTTTGCTGTTTCTGGTGGTACAGCAAATCGTATGTTCTGTGAGTGACATACCCTTGAAGCAGCAATGTATACTTGTCCATGAGCAAAAATTTCATGAGATAAGAAAACTCCAATCCACTCCACGTCTTTCCCTCTACTTTGTTGATAGTCATACTGAAGGTGAGTTAGATGGGAAATTGTCAACACTGCCATGCAAATGAAAATGTGTTATCACTGGGCTTTAATAGTGTTTTCTGTGGCTATTATGTGTCGGGAGAAATTTTTGCAAAGAATATTTTCATCTTAATTTTTGCCAGAGATTCCCATTCTGGGATTATTTTCCATGGATTTCTGGACACCCTGTAAATATATGTATATTTATATTTTTCCTTGAAAGCTGACGATGTCTCTGAAACTTTCAGGATAATTTTTAGCAGCCTCAACATCTGCACTGGCAGACTCCCCCTGAATCTTAACACCATGTAAGCCAGTCCTAGCCTTGAATTTTGAAAACCTTAAATTCTAAATCCTTCACAATGCTTCCTTCAAGTTACTTCATTCTTAAATCTTTGAATATTCTCTTAGCCTTAGCTTGAATCATAGCAGTGAACATTGGCATATGCCCTAGTCCTGAACCCAGAGCGAAAGCAAATGTTCCGTTCTAATAAAAATTTCCTCCCTAATTTCTTTGCTAAGTCTTTATATTTTTTTCCTCTCTTAAAATTGTCCTTAACATGGTTTTAGCCATGCCCATATCTCTTGCAATTTTGGTGCCAAATTTTTCACTCTCAAATTGATCTATAATTTTTAATTTCATGTCTAGAGTTGTGACATGTCATTTAGCAATATTACTGCTACAAAAGTTTTGTGTTCACTTTGGGAGCCATAATTAAGGGTAATACAGTAGATTATTGATCACAAAATATTGAGTTTTATAAATTGCATTACTTTGTTATGAAACACACTCAAAAATTTTCCCAGGCAGCTGTAATCAATAGCTATTGCACAATTGTCTGACCTATCCTTGAGTATGCCGGTGTAGTATGGAATCCTTATCAAAATAGTAGAATACAAGCAATTGAAAGAGTTCAAGGACAATTTATAAAATTGCTTTGCCTCAAAGAAAATATTCCATACTCAAGGCATAATTTTTCTAATCTGTGTAAATACTTTTGCCTTCCTCCTTTGCAGGGTAGACGTAAACCTATTGATGTTTTATTTTTAAGGAATGCAATTACATCATCTATCTACTCGCCTCAACTACTTGGTTTAGTTCATTTCAATGTTCATACTAGACATCTGAGACACCTAACTCTCTTCCATATCACTTTTTCGAGAGTAGATGTGTGCAAGTACTCTCCTTTACCATATTTTGCAATGAAATATTTGCTCTAGATCTTGACTTTTTTTACGACTCCTTAGCAACTTTGCAGAGGAAGATAATGAAAGCTCTCTATTTCTGGTTGTATTGTACTTGATATTTTTATGCTATTTGTATTTCATTTTAATATTGTTTTATTGTATTTATATTATTTATTCCATTTTTATGTTGCATTTTTATTGATGAATTGTGTTTTTATTATTGTAATGACAATCATCATAGTTTATAATATCTTATATATATTTCTCTTACTCCATCTGCAACAAATTTCACCATGTGCCACCAGACTGTGCCACTGACTGACTCGAATGGTATTTTTAACAAACTTTCCTTGTACCTTGTAGGTAGAAGATTGAAATTTGGTAGGAATGTTTGTCTCTTATAGTAAAAGCCATTTATGAAACAAAATCCCAAAAAAGATCCGGGTTTGACTCCAGTTGATAATTTCTATTTCCCATAAGATAATACATAAAAATCGATTTTTAGACTTACAGACTTTTACTCTTTTGCAAATTCAAATTAGAAAGAATTGACCTACAATCTTTGGATCTAGACTGTTCTAAGGAAAAATGAACAATGTTTCTTATTCTTATCATCACATTTTGCCTACGATACAAAATCGCTCAAGTTCTATGTTTAATTCATATTTATTTTAAAAATTTAAGCTTTTTAACGATATGTTGCCTTGCTGACCGTGTCATTGTTAAACCTCGAGATTGTATTGTCGCCTTAATCCTTAGACTATATGCATAAGGAATATGTGCTTTGAATGCTTTAATATGAGAGACAAAGAGGTAGAGAGAGACAAAATTAAATGTTACATAGATTTAAAATAATTTTGGGCTTATAAGAATTGTATAGCATAATGCATTTATTTGTCAAACAATTTCTATTCGCCCAAAACTATTTTTACTCTCTGGAACACTCAATTATGTGAATTTTATATTTATTGCTTAATTTTAGTGCATATAAAAGTTGGTTTCATTAATTTTAATTTCAATTTAAGTTAATACTTAATTCACGCATACCCATCATATTCGACGAGCAATTATGCTAGTTTTATTATAACACATGTAAATGATGTCTTCCTGTATTTAAGTAAATTATTACAGTAAACCCTTGATATTTGCAGGAGATAAGTTCCTGGAAATCACCGCGAATATCAAAACTGCGAATTTTAAGACGAAAGCCTTATGAAAAAAAGGGGGTTAGGTGGACCTTTCTTACAGAAATCAAGGTGACCGTTCATGATCAATAAGATTTAACATGTAATTATGTAATAACCATGTTTATTATAATTAAAATAAATATAAACACTAAGGATGTTTTATATGAAAGATAAATAAACAGTAAAATGCAAAAAAAACACTTAACTCACTGATGATGATATTGAGAAGATAATTACAGGAGCGGGTATACAGGAGGATGGATTAGAGAAATGTGGGGTCCTCCTGAAGATCTTTCTGGGAAGGTGACTTACAAGAGTCTGCAGAAGAAGGTGTAGTTGCGATGTTCTTAAAAAACTCGTTATGGACGTTTGCCATCTTTCGTTGCAAATCACTGTAGTTCTGCTTGTAAGGGGCTGCAAGAGCCTCCAATCCTCTATTAAATTTTAGGCTACGTTCCATCAAAGGATCCATTTCAAAAACCTTGCCAGCCAGAGCCTTAGACATGTCCAAAATCTCCACCAGTGCCTTAAGCGACAGCTGAGACATGTGAATCACATCACTGTCTTCTTCCTTGCTGCTTTGATGTGGGCATATGAGTTCTGCAAGATCCTCGGTCAACTCTTCTTTATGGGAGTCAAGGAGTTCCTCCACCTTGCTTTCTTTGAGAACATTGAAACCCCATCCTCCCACATGTGCCAAACTTGAAACCCTCCGCAGCTCTTCTACTGATGAGACGTCTTTCAGGTCTTTCACCACGTTAGGCAAAAGCTTCCTCCAGCATGCATTCCAAGTTTATGGATTGATATAGGGATTCCTTTATAATTGTTATACATTCAGCAATGTTATACTTTTTCCAACAATCGCTGACTGACATAGAGGAAATGCTCTCCATCTGTCCGAGAATTCTTGCAAACATGCGGCAGGTATAATGCGACGTAAACGTTATGATGAGACCTTGATACAGCGGTTGGAGAAGAGAGGTGGTAGGAAGATTACCTTCATGTTCGGGTGGCAAACTGCAGACTTTCAGAATGTCCTGGCACATTGTCTGAGATCTGGACCTTGAATTGTTGGCTGCAAGGTACTTTTCATTTCATATATGATACACTTATGAAACCATTCCAAAAACAGCTCAGCAAACATCCAGGCCCTCCTGTTAGCATGCCAGGACACCATGATATGATCCTTGTTTTTTCCTTTGATGGCCCTGGGGTTCAGAGATTTGTATATCACCATTGTCGTTTTCATGAATTCACCTGCTGCATTTCCACAAATGAGAAGTGTTATCCGGTTCTTACTCACATTAAATCTCAATGCAGACCTCTTTTCCTTGGACAAGAAAGTGCGAGAGGGCATTCTCTTTCAAAAAAGTACTGTTTCATCAGCATTGAAAGTCTGATCCCTTCTTCTCTACGAGTAGTTTAAGTTAGGGTGGATAATTTTCTGCTGCAGCATGGTCAGCCTATGCTGCTTCTCCCACTAGTTTCACATTGTGGAAGTTAAAGCATCTTTTAAAATTATCAAACCAACCTTTACTGGCTTGAAAGCTGTGAGCAGCTGCATTTGCACTGCTACCTTCATTCCCAGAGGCTTCATAGAGATAATAGTAGAGATGCTTGGCCTTTTCCCTTATCACAGGACCACTAAATGGCACGTTTCTCTGAATTTTTCTTCAATCCATTAACAGAGCGCTTCTCTGTTTTCTTGAGAGCTGCATCACTGGTTTGAAAAGATGCTTTAGCACTTTTGGACGCACTTGCTACAATGCTTGACCAAATATTTTTCTCATTTTTCCATATGTACCACATTGAAGACTCACTTACACCATAATGGCATCCAACAGATGCCACACCATAGATGGCGAAATGGCAAGTTCGCTTCCATTTTCAATCATTTTAATCAATTAATGGATGATCAATTTTCAAAATTAATCATTGATCATTTACTCAAAAAAATGATCAATTTGGTTTTCCCAAGAAACACTGTACCAATGTTCACTACACATTTGCATGAATATATGGACAAATTCATGAAGTACACCTCTGTGGCATAACTACCGTATATGCCGGCATATAGGTGACCTTAATTTTTTGGTTTGTAAATACATGACTAGACATATTCACCATATAAGTCGACCCCCCACTTTTTCGCTAAAAAAACTTCCCATGGTATTTTTACTTTCTCCATATATGAATTATATTGAGGAGGGTGTTTTCACGAAAAAAATCGACTTTGAGATTTCAACGGAAATATGTTTTAAGGTCCCCTGAACACGTTTTGAGTATTTTTGCGATAATGTCTGTTTGTCAGCTGTGTGACTGTGATTGGAATTTTGTGGTTTCTTTAACTCAAAAATGTCTTATCAGATCAGCACAAAACTTTATATTTATAACTTTTGTTATAATATCAAGAACTGATTAGTTTTTGGCTAAGATTGGTCAACCGAAAGTGGGGGTTTATTCTTGCAGTGTCGATTTTTAGTTATTATATTATTTGTTTAATTTAAGAAAGATCAGTCATATACCATATTGCCATCTATTGGCAGAATGTATTTCTACTTATCCTTCATTCTTGTAATTGCAAATAGATTGTTTATATTTTTGAGATTCAGTAATAAAAACAAAAGTTAAAATTTTTATTTTTATTAACTATTAAAAATAATTATCTTAAATCTTCTAAAATAAATGAGAGAATATGTAAACAATGGAGCAGCTGATTCAAAATGGTGAGGACCTATGC